>JAFELO010000454.1:561781-573900 GCA_017140195.1 Eumaeus atala | reverse complement strand
ATGAACCGAGGCGGTGGTTGTTCTTTGTACCACTCTAATAATAAGAGGGGACAAAAGAGTCAATAAAGCGGCGCTATTGCGCACGGGGCAAGGGGGCGAGGATGGGAACCTCACCCCATAGTTGGTGGGGTTGTCCTGTAATGCAGGACAACCCTATCTGTGAAGGTGGAGTCGGCCCCTTGGGGCCTAACTAGCCGTCGAGGTGCATGATGATTTGTTATTCCAGGCACCTCATCAAAGGCGGCACTGATGTCACTCGTGGTGGTTTTCGTGGCTATTCGGCACTATAATGTGCCGCGAGTCCCACGCACCACTGGACCCCACCCTGGGTCAGTGAAGGCGCGTAAATGCGTTTCCCCGCGTATATAATAATTTTCAGATAGTTTTCAAGTTTTCACTTCTATCCGCAGTGCCCATGACTGCTTATTTTTTTAGGACGAATTCCAAAACTACTTATGGTTGAGGTATTTTTTTACAATGTTACACACAAAGTAGTAGCTTAAAACTTGACATGCGTCATAAAATCAAATATGTCTTTATAAAAATTAATTTAATGTTAAAGCATTGATTAAGAATAAACATGCGAAAACAATATTTGTTAGTTGTTTAATGAGTCATCAAATAAAAGTAAATTGTTTTAATATCATAAAAGCGTCATGCAAGAACAAATATAAAGACTCACCAAAGTACAATAAAATAGTGCAGACAAGAACCCCACGCCCAAAAGTGAAATGAAAGGTAAAGGAGAAGCGAAGAACATCACACAGATGAGATAAAAATAGAAGTATTATAAGTATTTATTGCACTCAAAATTACACCAAACAAACAAAGCAATACTACAAATAAAAACATCAACAGGCACTAAATTAATATGATCAACGTAGATACAAAAATGAACAGTTGAGAACATAGCACTGATAAAAACATTTTTTATTTCTACGCGTACCGTAGTTGAAAATGTTAAGTAAATAAATGACTGTAAAGGTTTTCTAAATATTACCAAGCACCAACATTAAATGCAATAACCGTTTATGTACAAAAATAACAAGATACACAGACAGCGTCCGGATAAAAAATGTGCACAATATAAAACAGCATAATATCATGCTCGTAAATTGCAACTTAGCAAAAAAGCAAGTTTAAATTATGCATTTCTTTCATTACAATTAAATAACCTTTAGGGATTTTATCACGCTTTATTTAATTAAAAGATTTATTTGATTAAATATCTTCTTTATTGAACTTTGGATACCTTTAATTCCAATAGCCTCATGGATCATCCTTGGTATCCGCTTCTTTAAACGGAATCTACTTTGTAAAAACAACTTAAAATCCTGCGCGTAAAATTCACTTTGCAAAAACACACGTTTTTATACAATCAAGGACTCTTGATAATGACAGTTCAGGGTGAAACCGTGTATCTTGTATTTTTATAAATCAATGACAGCATTGCAATGTATGAAATAAAACTTGACATACATATGCAACATAGCAGAACTAACTGATCTCATCAATCAACCACTAACATATACTTATTTTATATTAAATTTACAATAATCGTAAATACTTGACCATTTAATAATTAATATTGAAAAAAAAACATGCATAATAGTACAATTTGAACTAATAATATTTTACTTGTACTATTTTCATTAGTTTATAGACAAAAATTACATTAATTACGACCGGTATCGATTAATTCCTCAACATAAATGTTGAGGAATTAGCCGAAACCGGGCGTATATTATGTATTTTTAATCAACAAACTAGTGGAAATAGTATAAAAAGTGTATTATTTATTCAATTTATAACACGGAAATTCATCAAGAAGTGTCAATGCATTCCGTCAAGTGCGTACTAATATTTATTTCTTTTCAAACTTCTCAATCAATTCATTCACTTTCGCCTTTTCTACATTGCTAACCTTGTTGTTTGTATTTACATGTACCTTTACATTTGTGCTGCTGTTCCTATCTTTGTTTATTTTATCAGTTTTGCTAACACTTTTGTTAGCACGTGAATATGTTGGACGATTTTTATATACCTTATCGTCTTTTATGACAACATTTTTGTTTACTGTCAATTTATCTACCATTTGAACTTGTCTATTTAAATCAGCTTTCTTTATATTTTGATTAGTTGTAAATGCTAAGCCAGCGTTGACTATTACTACACTAGACTGAGGCTGTTTACTTTTAGTTCCTGTTTTATTACTCACAGCAGTTTTATTTACAATTCCTGTATGTTTTAGTTCCGTGCAATCGGGCGATATTACGATATCGTCTTTATTAATTTTACGTTTAATATTTTTGATTGGAGCTTTCGGTATTCGCTGTTTATGTATAAAGTTAAATATTTTATCTTTCCAATTTATTTCTTTGGCTTTACTTAAATTTTCTACGCTTTTGATACTAGCGTAATCATGATCTTCTATGACGTCATAGTCGTTCTCGCTCACCACTACATCAATGTTAATTTCAGTCTTATTATTATTGGAATTATTTTCCGTTTTTTGTTTTGAATTGAGCGATTTCATAAAAGACGTTGGACTAAAGAAGGGAAAGTTAGTTGAAAATGCTTTGTTAGCATCAGGGCTATTCGCCTGGTTAGTTCCAGTCCCATGTTTGCCAAAGACGGCCGGACACATCCGGGATACGTACGTTTTCCTCGGCTTGTTCAGCCACAGCGGCTCGTTGTGGCGCATGTAGTACAGGAGGAACAGCGCCAGCAGGATGGTGGGCAAGATGCCCAGGAATATGATGTACATGGCCACCATGAAGTTTCGTTGTACTGCAATAAAAGAGTACTTCACTTTAAAGTATTCGTTTCATAAAGTGGTAGTGCCGTTACATTGCAACCGTACTGGTCCGGCACAACCGGGGAGGTACTTCTCGCTCACATGACACCGCCGTGAGGTGATGGTGCCGCGTTTCATGTAGTTTGTGTGTAGCCGGTGATCCATTGGAGGGGAGGAGGATAAGAGAGCAACGCATTCGCATGAGAACAATAGCCGATGTCTAGGGGCGTGGGTAGCCATCAAAAGGCACTGATTTCTAGTTATAATTAAATGTATGAAGAGAGAAATAACTAGAATTGTAAAAAATTCTGACGCATAACTTAATAAGGACGGGATAATTTCCACCTAATAAGTACGTGCTAATTTCCTCCAGCATCATCCATCTAACTGAACGTGTCTCCAACATGAAATATGACTGACGGATCCGGTTTGTGTTGCAGAGTGACCGTGTGGATGGCATGTATTGTTTGTGTTGCAGAGTGACCGTGTGGATGGCATGTATTGTTTGTGTTGCAGAGTGACCGTGTGGATGGCATGTATTGTTGCTGCAATTTTGTCGTCTGAACGGACGCACAGTACAGTACAATTTTATTTCTTGGCACTCCAAGAACACCTTTTAACACATCCCGAAACAATATCGCTATCGGCGCCGAAGCCGATATCGATCGGTACCAACCAATGATAATAGAAAAATACCAACATATCAATGGTTAACGCGTAGGACGTACATACCGCCGACAACCGACATCGGAGCGGATAGTGCGAAGGACGCGCACAAAATGAAAAACCTTTGCCTTGTCATTGCATCCGTACTGTTAAACTTTACAAAGTGTGTAGCACTAACCAACTATGGTGAAAATACTGGTACATTTTTCGTACATTTGGCCAGACTAGCCCAGATATCGGTATGATCAGCCGATACCGGTATCAGACTGAGTAGTGTAATAACTCTCTAAACTCATGCCTTGTGATTGGATACATACACCAGGACGTAAACTCACTTGAGAGGTCCGTGGCTGGACCGGAGTCGCTGGAGCCGCCGGGGCCAGGCGCGTCGCACAGCGGCGGGGCGAAGCCCGGCTCACAGTGGCAGTGACCTGCGGACAAGTATGCGTAATTCTTTCAGTTCCAACCCAAAAGAAGTCGAGATTATTAGACAGTTTGCTATTCCAGATGTTGACCGGTGAAGTAATTTCAGCTAATGCCTCCAATTTTGCATACAGCAAACGGCCGTAATAACCGAAATTCGGCCAGGTATACCTTTAGTGTACCTTAGTATATAAAGGTGAAGATTTCGTTTGTTTGGTTGAATGCGCTATTCTTAGGAACTACTGTTCCAATTTGAAAAAAAAAATAGTCCATTTATGTTAGATAGGCTATTTATCTAGGAAAGCTATAGGTTTACAATAACGCTCCGATCAGTAGTGGCGGAGATATAGATAGAGACGGGATTTCATAGCTGTTATACGGCCCACCATGGATGAAAAGCCTTGTCGTGGCGGTGGGGCTCAGTAGCCTGGGGTAGTCCGAGACACCCTGGGCGAAGCCAATTGAACCGAAGCGGTGCCGCTCTTTGTACCCCTCTCATAAGAAAGGGTGGCGGCGCTTTTGTGCAAGGGGCAAGGGGTGAGGATGGGAACCTCCACCCCATTGCACTGTCCCAAAGTCATGGGGTTGTCATGTGATGCGGGACAACCCCATCTGTGGAGGTGGCGTCGGTCCCTTCGGGGGCAGACTTGCCGTCGAGGTGCCCTGATAATTTGCTGTTCCGAGGCACCTGACCAAAGGCGGCACTGATGGCACTCGCGGTGGTTTCTGTGAGTATTCGGAACCATATAACGTGCCGCGAGCCCCGTACACCACTGGACCCCACCCAGGGCAAGTGAAGGCGCGTAAATGCGTTTCCCCGCGTCAACAACAAAAAAAAGGCTGTTATATGGCGACGACTGGCTGCCTTGGTAAATAGAGCAGGAAGATGAGAAATCAGTACTGCCGTTGTCTATTTAACCTCGCTCTCCAATTCTAAAGAAAAATATGCATGAGAAAGAACGACAAAGAGGGAACTATATCTGCTGTCTCTTTCAACTTAGGCGGCCGCGTTTGTGGTTGGCTCCCCTTCTCTATCTGTAATATCCCTACGATGAAACCGCTGGGCGGGGCACGGGATGGACATATAATGAGACGTGGATTTACCCTCGGAGTTGCACACGCCGTGCCCGGAGCAGTTGGAGGGGCAGTCGGAGCCCGAGCGCCGCGAGATCTGCTCGGCGATCGCGGCCACAGACACGCACCGTTGTTTCAGACACATCTACAAATGATAACAAATTACTAGCCGCTAGATTTTGATTGGCTGTACCGTTATGGAAAATAATAAATAACAGATTGGCAAGAGTATCAGTTGTAAAAGATGACACTCTTAAGTTTACGCGAATGTTACTCATTACAATAAAACTACTTTTACGGATTCTATTCTCACTCTGTCCACCCGTGACCATGGTTGCTGTAAAGCTTCTGAAACGTCGGGCTAGTTACATAAGTAAATAAACCGCGATACAATCCGTAAAAGTAGTTTTATTGACATGACACTTTAATAAAGTTGTCGATAGTCATCATATATAATAGTTAAAAAAATAATACTTTAAAAGCTTTTGAAAGTATGCTGTAAAGAAAAAATAAATTTTTATTTTGGGATATTTCACATTATTTCAAAAAATTTACTTTTCTAAAATTATTAAACTAAAAATAAGTAATTAAAAAATTTGAGTACACAGAGTTTGGTATAAAATAAAGTGCTCAAATTTCATCTTTAAATATACACGAAAAATTAAATCACTTTACATGAACTTTCCATTTATTTAGTCTATTTTCTTTAAAGTAATATTAAAAAAATATATACAACTAAAAATATTTTCTACTTATTATTCTTTTTCTGGAAGTTTTTCTGAACAGTGTTCTATTAGTCTAAATCATAAATTTTAAAATAGACAAGCACACAACCCTGAAATAATACTAAACTGTATAGGATAGCTTTTGAATAACAGCATGTATGTGAAATATTTATAGAGCTAATAATACAACGTTCGACTGCGTCTAAGTATTTTTGAGGGTCGCACAAGTCACCTTATTTTCCCCACACCTGGCCCCGTCGGGCACCATGCCGGGGTCCACGTCGCTCAGGCCCAGGTCAACCATGGCGGTGCGACACACTATAATCGAACCTGAAAGAGCGTTAACATGGCTGTATGCTAATTTGTTACCGTTCTGACAAAATGTTATAGATTAGTGTAAAGTATGTTTTTTGCTATCTCGAAGACCGGCAAATGTCTATGGTCCCCTTATCATGTTAAAAATAGATTACAATAATAAAATTGTTGAAAATAGTTCGCCGATGTTTGTGTGTGCGCGTCTACAAGTGCGCGTGAGTGCGTGCGTGTGTGTATGTGTACGTATACATACCGTTGTTGTTGAGGAACCTCGCGGAGAGTTGCGCGACGGACTCCATTCCGTACTCGAGCCGCTCGTTGAGGTGGCGACACTGCAGCAGGCCGCAGAGCGTGTCCGCCGCCGCGCACGGGTAGTACACCGGCGACTCGCCGCGCCGCTGCCCGCAGTTGCCGTTCCTGCGTGTCACGAGACATCACAACACTGCTGCACCTGCTGGCTGCGTTTAAAAAATTGCTTCCAGCACCGCTTAGTACTTTTATAGTTGTTAAATCCATACAGTGGTCAATATGACATTTACCAATTTGACATTGGAGAAGTAATGACAAGTAAATTTTGTATGCCATCATGAGACATCACAATACGTCATGAGACTGCCGCCTCCCCACCCTTTTCGTACCACTCTAATCACTAAAATAGGCATGACAGTATAAAACATTGAAAAAATTGAATGTAACAGAAAAAAGAACAACGAATCAACTTTAAAATCTCATCCGGTTTAAATATACACGTTGAAATGAATAACATTTTCGGTAAAATAGAAGTGTAAAATATAACGATCAACATCATCACTGGAACTTTAATGACGTGACGATTAGGTAAAAATGGCCGTTCCGCTTGAAATACTGTAGCCTACTAAGTGGAGCTTTACACGAGAGTGACGTCACAGGGGACGCCATGACACTACGAGCGTTTTGGAGTTTCTTTGTTATAAAGTAGTGTCTACAGAATGCAATATTTTGCATTAAATCGAACTTTATTGCTGAAATAATGTTATTTTGTGAAATAGTAGTTGTGTAATATGTGCCGACATCGCGTCGTGTTGTCTCGTGTACTGTCAATGAAGGACTGTCACGTACACCATGATATAGCTGAAGTACTCACTTGTCTCCCAGCTGGTTGGAGGACGTGTAGCAGCGCTCATCCGATTTGGAGCCGGTTGAGCCCCACAGCAGCCGGCACTGGTCCGTGTGCGTGCGACAGGAGCCCTGGACGCAGTAGGCCTGACAAGCGTAGATAACGTAAACATACACACACATACATCTTCGCGCAGGTTTCCTAGTGGGGTTGGGAGACAGGAATATAACAATACATTTAAGAGTTCGGATAGTGTAGTAAGAGATATTGCCATAGTCCATGGCCGGCACGAGCGGGAAGATCCATCTCACTCACCTGGTTGTCCGAGCACGGCGTGGTGTCCATCTTGTAGACGTCTCGCGGACAGTACTCGGAGTGTCCCGTGCAGAACTCCGGGAGGTCGCACTCCTTGTCCGCGGACCGGCACACTGTCCCGGCTGACTTCGGGCGACAGGTCTGTAGGGGCAGACAAAGGTAGCTGTAGTTTACTAAATGACTGAAATAATGTTCCATTTAGCAAGTTTTTAGACGTGCTAGCGATTTTTTTTACTGAATTAGCCAGGGATTAATTCAGTAAAAAAAGGCAACACTCTCTGTGCGTAGGCACATTGCAATATATCTGATAGTAGCAACATTTTTCTGTTTGAGTATCCTAACTTTTGGTTTGCATCTGAATTGGCCCGGCACGATCAGGGAGGTACCTCTCGCTCATATGATACTGTCACATCTGATATCCAGCTATAGGGTAGTGTTTTGTTCCGGTTCCTCATTGGAGGGAAGCATAAAAGGGGGACAACGAATCTGCATAGTTCTTTGCCAATGGCGTCGTCAGTATTTACAACAAAAAAAAACGTGAATTTTGCTGACTTTGTTGGCTAACAAGTAATATGCACCATGGCTTGGTGCGGTCCTCGACTAATCTCGAGGAAGTGTGCAGTTTTATAGTGTTGTCTGTGCGAGGGTTCTGTGCGGGGTGGGTACCTTGGGGTCGCAGCACTCGCCCACCGCACACGTGGCGTTGCTGCGCAGCAGACAGGCGCGCGGGTGGCAGCAGGCGAGGCAGGCGGGCGCCGGCCGCAGCCCGCAGTCGCACTGCTCGCCGGGCTCCACGAACCCGTTCCCGCACGTGGGCGGCGCGAACAGCCGAGTGGGCTTGTTGCTGGAACGCAACTCACCGTTCACACATCATCACAAAAAACCTTCATCTGATGACGAAGGTTATGAAACAAAGTCCACATATATAATATAATGATATAGTGGTTTGAACGCTGGCCTTACCGTAAACAATAATCCATGCCCCGCTCAAACGACAGCGCCAGGGACCTCAAGCTACACGAAGACCAGTGGACCGGTACCACGTTGGTACTGGAGGGGCTCATTATACACTTTTCATCTTCGCACTCGCAGTCCAACTCCGTATCGTGCTCCATGCCGAAGTTGTGGCCCATTTCGTGGGCAATCGTGGTCGCCACGATCCCAATAGTGGGCGAGTGGTTCGTGGCCACGCCGCCCGAGAACTGGTACGTGCATATCGGACCTTTCAGCGCTTTGCCCACTACGCCATTTAAGAATTTTTGACGGCTGAAAATGAGGAATATATTTAAAAATCTGAACGCTATTAAAAAAAATCATTACATTAGTACCTTCAATCACTCATATAATATCGGATAAACCGACTCAATTGAGGGCGTTTGCTCATGTTTCCCCTATACTATAAAAAGTATCAGGCGGAATTCTGGCTCTCGGTTTTTACCACCTCCACAGCAAGGGGGCTAGCATGAAGGTGTGTTGTTGTACTCACGTGAGCAGATGCGCGTTGTCGTTGGGCATGTCCTGCAGCAGCCGGTTGCGCCTGTAGTGCAGGAAGCTGGTGAGGGTCTTGTCCCCATCCTCCTCCAGCTGTATCTCGTCCCGCTCTGTCCACACTACCACTCCCACCAGCGCTATGAATATATTGAGCGGGGCGTAAACCTTAAATAGTTTTATTACAAATATTAATTATCTCATCTATACTAATATTATAAAGGTGAAATTGCTGATGTCTGCTTGTAACAGTAAAAAGGTTTTATTTGGACAATTTCTAATAACAGTCTCACCCTTAATTAAATTAAACATAATTTTTTGCAAGAGATAGTGCCATGATGCATAGGAGGAGGTAGTGCCATGCGTGGTTCATGACACTACATCCTCCTATGCAACGGAATTGGACCGGCGCGACCGGGGAGGTACCTCTCGCTCACTTGACACCACCTTAAAGTGACACCTACGGTGTCGCATTTCGAGCGGTTTGTGACTAGCCGGTGGCCCATTGGGGGGGGGTGAAAATGGTGCAACGCATCGACATAATTAAGCTGATGTTCATCGGTAGTCGTTGAAAGGCTCCGATTTCTCATTTGTCCCCCTTATACTATAAAAAAAAACTGTCCCTCGTGTCCCGGACGTTAAACCTTCCTCAATCTCCTGATGTTCTGATCATGAGAGTTCGTTCGCTAACAGAAAGCTGCATTATTCAGGCGTTGCATACGATGGGTGATTGTAAAAATAATCGTTATCACAACCGCATGCTCACATAACTCCGTCACGTATTGTGATGAAGCCGCGTTGCGTACTATTTGTGAGGTTAGAGAGGCTACGCCAGGGAGCATGGAGTCCCTACCACGGTTCAAGTCTTGTCGTGGCGGTGGGGCTCAGAGGCCTGGGGTCAACCCAGACACCGTGGGCGAAGCCAATTGAACCGAGGAGGCTGCCCCTTGTCCCTCTCTTATAAGAATATGGGGCAAAAGAGAAAAGAAGACGGCGAATTGCGAGGATGGGAACCTCACCCCATTACACAGTCCCAAAGTTGTGCTGTCCTGTGGTGCGGGATAACCCCATCTGTGGATGTGACTTCGGTCCTTTAGAGGGGTGACTGGCGTTAGAGGTGCCCTGATGATTTGTTCTTCCGGGGCACCTCACCAAAGGCGGCACTAATGGCACTTGCGGTGGTTTTTGTGGGTATTCGCTATGGCGTACCGCGAGCCCCACACACCACTGGACTCCACCCAGGTCCGGTGAAGGCGCGTAAATGCGTATAGCCTGCGACGTCTTGTGGACTGTTCAGAGGCAGCCGGACAATCCCCGAAGAGGTGTAGTCCAGCATATTCTCCGAAGCCGGTATGTCGCTGGAGGGATCCTGCTGCTTGCATATCCGGGATCTTCCAATTATAGCGGTTGAAGGCTCCCGCAGGGGTTCAATCGGCATTGCACCCCCGAGTGCCGAGTCCGATATAACGTCCAGATGCAACCTGGGCCCCACACACATCATCGGGGAATCTATTTGGATTCCCCTGCATCAACAAAAAAATGGAGTATTGAGTGCAAGAGAGAAATGCACCGGTTAATCTCGCTTTGTGGCTGTACGCGCACCATTATTGATAAGTGGGTTGGAGTATGAAGGATGAGGGCTGCGCAGTTCATTTATTGTTAGACTGGCTCAGTCGGTGACGTGGTGGTTAGTCCACGTGTTACGCCAGAGGTTGCGAATTCGGATACCGCCTATGTCATACTTCCGTTGTCTAGTTCCCGTAACACAAGTCCTAACTACTCGCTCACATGATACCGGCGGATAGTGAAATCTTCTGTCGCGTTTCGTACAGTATGTGAGTAGCTGGTGGCCGATTGTGGAGAGGAGGAAAGGTGGGCGACGCAGCGGCATAGTAACTATACGGATGTTCATCTGGACACTTACCGAATTAATGATGTTAGCGACATCCTTCAGCTGCCTGTGCACTGTGTCCAGGCTCTCCCCGCTGGCGAGGTACTCCCGGTGGTCCGCCACCAGCACCAGCTCAACGTACCGCGACAGCTTGTTCACGTTGAAGGGACCTCGTACCATCGTGTCGTCGTTTGTCTCGCGTTTGTACTGAAAATAAGACGAAACTTTTTATTTTATTTTTAAGAAAAAAAAAATAAAAAAAATGTGTGTGTGTACACTACTTGTGTCGTGTACATACATAAGTTCACACACTTTTTTCTTGTTGTCGCAGAGTGAAGAAGAGACCAAACTTTTTATTTTTTTATAACAAAATAATTTAATAATAATAAGATTGTGTGTACACGAGTTAGAAGTTTCTTTGGCGTAACGAGAGGAAGATCTTTTTAAAAATGTTATTACGCCTTTTTACACGAATATATGTCATTGTAGAATAAAACGACACTAATAACAGAAAAAAGATATTTAATACACTGAAAGTTCTATGATAACGCATTATGGTAACTTTTTTAAAAACTAAAATGTTGACTCATGGTGTCGGTTTCTCGTGACGGCATGAACTTCCAAGTACAATTTGGCAGGACTTTAAGGCGAAGTAGACTTTAGTATTCGTCGTAAATTTCAGCTCAACCCTTCAACGCGTTTCACGGACACAGTGATCCTATAAGGGTTCCGTTATTTCCCTTTTAAGGTACGGAACCCTAAACCAGTTCAAAATATATAAACTCACCCGACTTATCCTGCTCTGCTCTCTCTTCCCTCTGTCCAGGTGCTCCTGGAGCAGCTGAGGGTCGTACCTCGTGTTGTTTGTCACACCGCCCACGTACCCACAACTAAACTCCCTGTTCAAATCCGAGTGGGAGTAAACGTAGTGATTCGAGTTTATATCGCTACCTGAAAGTAATATTTATATTATTTTCAGGATGACCTACGCCATAAGCACTTAACTTTCTATTAAATTTCTATATACATAAAATAATTTGAATTTGTTCTAATCATGCAGGATATATTCTGATGGAAAAAAGTGTATGTTAATTTGTTATAGACTTTCTAGACTTTGGTAGTTACTGAATGGTACCAAAATTTGTATTCTATAGGCAATCTAGACTTTATTATGAAATATTCTATATTGTGCACATTACAAAAAACAAAAAAATATATTCAAAGGAACTTATTAATAAAAATTGACATACACAAAGGCGGCCTTCTTACTCAAATAGTAATTTCCTCCAGGCAATCACGGGATAAGGAAGTATTTTACTTGAGGAAAGA
>JAFELO010000454.1:550939-561732 GCA_017140195.1 Eumaeus atala | reverse complement strand
ATAGAAAACTTGCATTATTTGGTATGGTGCACAGGAATGATTAGAAGGTGATTAGCCACAGATCGCAAATCCTTACCATCAGAGTTGCGAAACTCAAACTTTTCTTTTAAGAATGAAGCTGTTTTGGGTGAAAGAAGATCGAATATAGTAGGGAAAGGCTTCTGAAATTTCGTACGTAATTTCGACGTAAGCGAATAGGTAATCATTTGAGCCGTGATCTATATTTTTATATGTGCTCATATTTACGCACGCCATAAATGAACCTTATGCACAAATTTTGGAAATGCTCTAGTTTATTATTATTAGTCTAGTTTATTATTATGTTAAGTTAATATAGTAACCTCTTTTATGTGATGCGTCAATTTTCATGTAAATATATGCCGAGATTTTTAACAGATTTACAAAAATGAACAATTACACCATTTATAATTACTGGCGAAAGGTTATCTCTGTCAACATGCGAGATCAGTCCAGGGCTACCGGTTAGTATGGATTGAGTTTTACAGGGTTGATATGGAGACCATGACTTAAGCTCCATTCACAAATTGACGTGGGCTACTTTATCTATTTGTAATACCCCTGAGTGATAAGGGTTAGGTCAGGTTAACCAACCCAGTAAAACAACGTTTGCTGATACCTATATATTTAGTATATGAGGGCAAACACACATTTGGACCTTTTTGCTGACGACCACCGCCACAGACATCCGCATAATTCTTGTCGTGTCGCCCTCCTTCTTTGTTGAACTGGGCCAGTGGAAACTCACAATCCGCATTAAATGCGAGAGCATAGCTGTCAATGAGCGCTATCCACAGTGCGGCAGGTAACATCTACGTCATCACAATCCAGCTGCAATGGAGCACGACACCTAGTATCTACCTTTATGTGTACGTGAGTAATACCTGGTGCAGGTTCGATGTACAGCACGCGCCTCCCGTCGTTGATGATCCCCCTCACACCGTCGCAGGTGGACACGGCCACCCAAGAGCCTTCCTTTCCTCGGACCGTGCCAGAATACTGGCATATATCGAGCTCCTGGAACAGAATGCGGTCGAGTATTGTAGGTTAGAACCTACATAGTAACCTAAGCAAAATATACACCTGAACTTTCTTGTTAGAATTGACGATATTTTCCCTAAACAATTTAAATTGCGTTTACCTTTGGTAATGTTAAAAATTTAAAGTGACTGCAATATCTTAAGAATATAGATAGATTCATAATTAGGCGTTTCATGGCACCCAAAGATTGATAACGATAATGATACAATTCATCATTTAATTATAAATTACTTCAAATTTTCATCACTCCAATATGACGTGTTTATGTAGCCCTCAATAATTTTATTTGTCAAATCATACAATATCGTAGTCCATAAAGTACTACTTGTATTTTCATCACTCCAATACGACGTGTTTATGTAGCCCTCAATAATTTTATTTGTCAAATCATACAATATCGTAGTCCATAAAGTACTACTTGTATTTTCATCACTCCAATACGACGTGTTCATGTAGCCCTCAATAATTTTATTTGTCAAATCATATAATATCGTAGTCCATAAAGTACTACTTGTATTTTCATCACTCCAATACGTGTTTAGGTAGCCCTCAATAATTTTATTTGTCAAATCATACAATATCGTAGTCCATAAAGTACTACTTGTATTTTCATCACTCCAATACGACGTGTTTATGTAGCCCTCAATAATTTTATTTGTCAAATCATACAATATCGTAGTCCATAAAGTACTACTTGTATTTTCCAAATTTCAAACGTACGGCACACGACGAAGTAAAACGGACTCCGAGTGACATACACAGCAGACGGCAATGACAAACAAAAAAATATTATTGAGTAAAATAATTGGGCGCTCAAAGCTTCCATTACGCTTCTTTCTGTCACATCACATGTAACTACCCAATAAAAAGCCTGGCAACATTGCATGTGTCACGTCTGTTTGTGTTATAACCTTTAAGCAACTCCTTGTGCCTTTACGTGTAGTAAAAAAAAATCAATGCCTCTTGTGAGACGGAACAAACATGTCAATGTACACCAGCCTAAACAAATGTTAGGCTGGTACACACCACAGCACCGTGTCAACATGCCAATTCTGACACATCATATCTCGGCTTATGAAATGATTTGGATTATCAAATATTCATTGTAATATGTAGATCCCTTGCAGCTGAATAGTACAGATACGACCAAGGAGAGATATCTCGATTAAATAAACTGTAGTAATTATAAAATATATTTTTGATGATTTTTCTCAAAATTTACGGAACGGATTTTAATACAATTTTCATCCATATATAGAGTTATTACCGTAAAAGGTTTTAGTAATATATAATTTATTACTGTCACAAACCGGATTCCGGCCGCCTTCGCACAATAATTACCCCCTTTTTTTGGTGACGCGGGAAAACGCCTTTACGCGTCTTCACTGGCCCTGGGTTCCCACCCAGGGCCAGTAAGGCGTCCAATGGTGTGTGGGGTTCGCGGCACATCACAGTGCCGAATACCTACATAAGCACCACGAGTGTCATCAGTGTAGCCTTTTAGAACAACAAATCATCAGAGCACCTCGACGGCTAGTCGGTCCCCGAAGGGACCGACTCCACCTCCATAGTTGGGGTGATCCCACACTACAGGACAACCCCACCAACTTTGGGACAAGGTTCCCATCCTCGCTCATTGCCCCGTGCGCAAAACGCTTTTGTGCCTCCACCTGTTGCTCGTTGATCCCCTCTTCTTGTAAGAGGTACCAAGAGCGTTTCCTCCACCTGGTATTTGACCTCTCTTCTTATAAGGGGTACCAAGAGCGCTATCTCTTTCTGCTCTTTAGCCCACTCTTCTTATAAGACGAATACAAAGAGTACCCCTCTCGGCTCAAGTGACTTTGCCTGGGTTCACCCCAGGCCACTAAGCCCCACCGCCACGACAGAGGTTGCATCATGGTGGGGCCCATGAAGGACCCTGTCGGAATATAAAGCAGGAGTGATTGTAGTCCGCTGCCTTAGTGACGAGAGGATTAGGATAAGCGGTAAATCGATCGAAGTGTCTTTTAAAGAGCTCTTTGAAATCCACCGCGATGGTCGGGAGCTCCAAAAGTGTCTATGTAGACCTAATGTGCGACTGTACCAGGGACAGCATGTAGCATTTCGCAGGAATCCCTTCTACAGATCCATTACCCTCCAGGGAATTGTAATTAACTTTAACATAACATTGTAAACATAGCTAGGGGCTACATGCCTGATGGGAATCCTTTCCCCCTATGGTTAATGCTTATGTATCCATATTTTTTAAATGGACAAGGTCCAGCTCACTTTCTTACCGCTGCTATTCCTGTATCTCCAGGATCGACAGGGGCCACCACTTGTGACACTTTGATATGAGCTCAGGAATGCTGCTCAACCTGTTTTGAGACCCGCAAAGAATTTATACAGAAGAAAATAAGAGTAATGCTAGGAAGTAGTATTGACTTAAGAAGTATAGCGTGAAGGGTTTGGTAAAGGGATGGCTGACGATATATAAGTCATCTCCATGTTATTGCTGACCTTAGCTCCCGTTGAAGTGGGCTCAAAAAAACATGTAAGTACTTCCACAGTTGCCACCCACCTCCTTGTTCGGCCTGTGCAGCACCGCCTCCCCATCTTTCTGGTATCTGACGACGTGGTCCCCGGATATCAGGTCCTCGTTCAGCTGCAGGTCCAGCACATACTCCTCGCCATCCACGTCTACTCGCACCGTCACATCACGGTGATGGATACCGTTCTGAAATACGTAACAAACTAATTGTTATTTTATGCAATATCCACACTATTAGTAGTTGACCCGGAAGACGTTCGGTTAAGCAACCCTTATCAATTAGGGATATGGGAAATAGATAGTGAATAGATAATATGCATATAAAATTTGATAAAGATCAGTAAAGCCGTTTCGGAGTAGTGAGGTATGTTTGCTAATATTGTTTGCACGCGCAAATCTCGAAAACTACTGGTCGAATTTGAAAAATTCTTACAGTGTTAGACAGCCCATTTATCGAGAAATCGGATAATCGGCTATAGACCGTTACGCTATGAAGAGTAAGCAGGTTAGGAGGGTAAAACCGCAAGACGCTGCTAGTAATCTACAAGGTTGAAGTTTGTTTGTTTTCCCTCTATAGCAGAGGCAAACGATCAATCGTAGCCGTTTGACCGAACACATAGACATTCATTATTATCATCGTGCAATTACGTTGCCCTCCTTTTTTTCCTCCGCTGCAATGAGCCACTGGTTACTCATAAACAGTAGGAAACGCCACAGGAAAGCCGTGACTTTACCGCACGAAATGATTGAAAAATTACTAGCATACAAGAAAATCGTAGAAACCCAAGATTTGTCGCTGGAGAATAAGATAAAGTAAACGGTAATGAGCTGAGTAAAACATACCAACTCACAGCTTTCAATTTAAATAGATTTATAGTACAGGTCCCGGCACGTAACTGTAGCGCCGAGTGATCAGTGGAGGGGTTAGCTGCGTATGCGTACGAACTTGCGGCCGTTGCGTGTGACCGTCCCGCGCCCCGCGCTCGCCCCTCCGATACCGTATTTCGTACTACTGCGCTATAATTTCGTGCCGGGCCCTAAAAGAGGAAGTAATGCCGTGGTACATTACAGCCGTATTGGGCCGCCATGGGTAGGACCTTCTTTTGTATAATAAGGTACAAACGAGAAATCGGAGCCTTTTTATGACTATCGACGCCCATGAATATCCACAGAATTACTATGCCGATGAGTGTCCCTCGCTCTCCCGCCGAATGGGCCACCGGCTACTCACAGACCGCACAAACCGCGACACACTTTGTCACTTTACGGAAGCATTATGCGAGCAAGAGGTAACTCCCTGATCGTGCCGGCGCAATTCCGCTGCAATGCAGCATGGCACTACCTCTTGCTGGAATAGAATACTTGCCTCTCGCTCGCATGATAACGCAGTAAAATAACACCTGTGTTGTCGCTTTTCGTGATGTTTGTAGGCGTCTTTAAAGGCTAATAATCTTCGGAACTGCTGATGCCATCGTGAAAAATCTTTTAAACTCAGAAAGCAATCCAATACAGTGATGTTGGAGTTCTCTTCGCTTCCACCGCATAAATTCAGACCCGAAAAAAGCAAATGAATAACAGAGGCCTGATCTACCTTAACAAATTATAGTATAAACCTTTCCTAAGAATTGCTCTATGTATGGGTAACAACAGCATAAAAATCCGTTCAAGAGTAGTGAGTAAAGCGATCTCACTCGATTTAGGTGACATCGTTTTATAATGTTTGACATACAGTGTTTGTATCATATTATCAGTCGGTTGGTACGGAACCAACCGTCTCTCTCGCACTTGGCCAACACAAGCAAGCTGTGATTCAGTGTTTAAGAATTGTGACCTATTTTTGTTCACGAGCGCGAGACCGGTTTTGTTCGGGACGCTCTGCTCTTCTGATGGGCAGGGCATATAACAAAATGCGCCTAGATTCAATATGATTAATACAAATACATTTAAACGCTTAAATATAAAATATTATTTTATTTTTTTGGCTTAGAAAGCACTTTCGATGTTATGCTAGATTGTTTTAGATATCTCGGCCATATTTTAGACACAGTCGGCTTGTAGTTTCTGCGTAATAGATTAACCAACATTCATACAAACTTTCGCAACTCGTTGGAAGCCATGGAGCCATGTCGCATAGGAGGATGCATGGCATGCATGGTGCATTACACTACATCCTCCTATGCAACGGAATTGGGCTGGCACGACCGGAGAGGTACCACTCGCTCACATAATACCGCCGTGTTTGACATCGCCAGTGTTGCGTTTCGTACAGTTTGTGAGTAGCTGGAGGGCCTGTGGTAAAGGAGGGTAAATTTGGATGTTCATGGCCAACGATAGTCGTAAAAAGGCTCCGATTACTCGTTTGCCCCTATTCCATGTTGTATATGTTTTCGATCAAATAACGGGCATTTGATGTCCCCACACTTTCCCACCGCTGCTACTCCCGTGTCTCCAGAATCGACAGCGGCCACCACTTGTGACCTTCTCCTATGATCGCAGGGAGCCCGAGGTATATAGAGACTGCCACGTCACTCGAATTGAATGAGAAGAGAAATAAATAGGTGGAGTAACACTTCCTTGTATTTATATTTGCCGAATCACGAGAGTAATGTTGTTTCGAGCGTAGGTTCCCAGCTATAGCCTACACGGATTTATGACTTAACGGAACATAATATTATAAAGCACGTGCCAAAAGAAAATGGTCGAAGCGTAGATATAATTTACCAGAAGATTATGCTATAATCATATTTTTCTGCTCATGCCAGCCCGATTTAACTGCAATCCAGCAATAGCGTGGTCCCTAGTCAATATCAACTAAGCATTTATCTACATCTCCGCGGTGCATAGCAGCTGGGCTTAACCTGGTCGACCTCTCCTGTTCTTGGCTTGCATAAGTCATTGCAATCTTGTACTGTCTCCAGATTGGATTGGGGAGAGTAATTGGAATTACTTCCTCCTCCTCCTACTTACTACTGATCAAATTCGTTGCGCGCCCCAACACAGTTGTAACTTTTCCCTGGGGCTCTCTGAGATCATATCAAAGGGTCGTAAGTGGTTGCCGCTGTCGATCATGACTGGACAGGAGGGGCAGCGGTCCCCACCATGGTTCAAGCCCTGTCGTGGCGGTTGGGCTCAGTAGCCTGGGGTGAACCCGGGCGAAGCTAATTGAACCGAGGGGGACTTCTTGTAAAGAAGAGGGGGCTAAAGATCAGGAGGAGGAATCGCTCACGGTACCCCTCTTATAAGAAGAGGGGACCTAAGAGCAACAGGAGATGGCGCTTTTGCGCACGGGGCAAGAGGCGAGGATGGGAACCTCACCCCTTTGCACTGTCCCAAAATCGGTGGGGTTGGTCCTGTAGTGCTGGGCAACCCCATCTCTGGGAGTGGAGTTGGGCCCTTAGGGAGCTGACTAGCAGTCGAAGTGCCCTGATGATTTGATGTTCCGGGGCACCTCACCAAGGGCGGCACTGATGGCACTCGCGGTGGTTTTTGAGGGTATTCGGCACTGTAATGTGCCGCGAGTCCCACGCACCACTGGATCCCACCCAGGGTCAGTGAAGGCGCGTAAATGCGTTTCCCCGCGTCAAAAAAAAGGAGTGGCAGCGGTGGGAACGTGTGGTGGGTGAAGCCACTAAAAAAATAGTATTATACTTAACTAGTCTAAAGAAATCGTACGAAACTGTTAAATTCGTACTCAAGCTTTATACTTAAATAGCTTTATGAACAGGCAACAAGTAGGCTACGATTTAGCCTGCTAACCCACTAAAATATTACTTAACTTGCGTTGCAATACGCAATTATAATATAATAATACATCTCTGAAAGTATCACGCCGGCATGTCCTTGCACACGTTGTAATTTTTAGCGCTGGCCAACTGTTATTATTAAGTAATGTATTATTGAGCCTTGAAAGGTTTTTGCGATTAACCATTCGTAGCGACATGGATTTAAGTGCATAAATTCCAAGGTGGGGCCTGACAGGCCTTAAATGCATATAAATAAATAAACAAAATAAATAAAAAATGATTTATTTTGTACAAAAAGAAAAACGAAATAAAATCGATTAAACCTTAATACTAGAAAATATGTACAAAAACGGCGGTCTTACCCGCTAGTAGCGGTCTCTTCCAGACAACCAGTTGGTAACAGGCGATAAGGCAGTTGCATCGCTAGGATATAGAAGTAGGCACATACATTATTTATGCGATATATTATATATGTATACCCATACATACACACACTCACATAGACCTACACATATGAATGAATGAATTAATAAATGAATATAGCTTTATTTAGGTATAAATTACACTGTTACACAATTTTGTAAACACAATAACAATATATTTCTCACCTAAATAAAAATAATGAGCACAATACGAAGTAAAGCGGTACTAGTGTAGGTTCCTACAATAAAAGAGTTTTTTAAAAATATATACAACATTTGGTAAACACAGGAAAATACACAACAGGCCGAAACGGAAACCACTTAGTTGTGTGATTGCGGTAAGACCACAATCCTGGTATTTATGTACACTTACATATGTATACATATCTAACTATATAAATAATAATGATACACAATGGTAACAACCATGATAAGATAACAATACAACAGAGTGAGGAAGAGCGTATTACTAGACAGACGAGGTAAGGTAATGAATGTTCTAGAAGTCGTTTCTCGAACATTGCGATTGTTTGCGACTTTTGTACAATTTCAGATAACGCACTCCACAGTCGTATTGCCGATACCGCAAAAGAGTACAAGTAGAAAGAAGTCTTATGGATAGGGAAGGCAAGAGTCTTGGCAGAACGAAGGATGGAACTATAGTCACCAATATAGGATTTTTTTTCTTTAGGTTATGCAAGAGTATGAGGGTTAAAGAGAATTTGAGAGTTTCGGTGTAATCATATAGCAAGCCACTTCAGCTTTAGCCGATATACGGAAACAAGGTCATATTTGCGGATGCCGAAGATGAATCGAATGCAAAGGTTTTGGAGACGCTCCAGAGCAGATCGCAAGTTCTCATTAAGATGGCAAAAACAGACAGATATCGGCGTAATCTAAGATTGGTAATAGTATTGACTGTGCTGAAGATAATTTGTTAGGTATGGGACGAAAGTTATTAGAATTAGTCTTTCGTAACTCTCGCACCTGAGTTCGCTAAGAAAGAGACCTATCCAATTGTATGCGTAGGCCTTTGACACTTGTGTTAAATATATCTTTTCTTCTGATATCATAACCTTTTCATTATTACTATATTATTACTAATTACTATTATTACTAACACCCATACAAATTCCTACAATTGTTGTTGCACTTCTTCGCTCCTCCCCACCAATGGCCCATTGGAATATCACAAACATGCGACTCTCGAGGATATAGCTGTCCTTTTTCGGACGGTATCATGTGAGGGAGAGTAAATTTAGTAGTGGATTTGTAGAATCATTAGGCCTGTAGCTGATTTCTGGATACAGATAAAATTATATCGCTTAACAAATTAGATTGATTAGTTATTGGTTAACAAAAAATACAATGCGAATGCGGAAGGATGTAGGTACCGAGGAAGACCAAGATGAACATACCATGATCAGATTAATCATGTACTGTCCGAAGCTGGTGTCAAGAGTCTCCGTAATCGGCGTGTCTGTGTGAAGAGAGCAATGAATGTGGAGGAGGCAAGGCAGGTGTGTAAGGAGCGTGATGTGTGGCATTCCGTTCCCTCTGCCTACCCCATTAGGGAGCTGGCGTGCAGGTTTGTTATGTTGTTGTTGTATTGCTTTCCCTTCACTACGGTCTCGTAGGCCCCAAATAGCCACTTTAGAGTTAAGCAAAAAAAAATTGATTGAAGCTGCACACACATTATTACTTAAATTACTTAACAACCTAACGCTTAGCGTCTTAGTTTCAAGCGGTGTTTGTGAGTTCTGAGTGGCGAAACTTTTGACGTTTCGCTCTAAGGGATGTACCAAAGTTATTTACAACACATCATTACAGTTTTAACTTCACATACCGGGGAATGCACCTTTCGCTCACATGATATCGTCTTAAAGACAAGGCTATGCTGTCGCATTTCGTATGGTATACTGTGGCCCATTAGCAGGGCAGAAGGAAGAGGGAAAGTCCGTCTGCATAATAATTAAAATAACAAAAAATACGAAAATGTCATGACAGCCAGCCTCGTGGTTTAGTGGTCAACATGTTCGGTCAAAGACGTGAACTCTCCGGTGGAACCAAGCAAGACGTGTTATTAGGATATTTGAATGTCTTTTCAGTTGAGTCTTATGTTTGTTTGAACGCCCTAATCTCTGGAACTACAAGCGTATTTAAAAAGTGTTACGTACAGATGCTACGACCAATACGAGCGGGGAGACGCGGGTGACACCGCGGGGCACTTCTAGTAACTATACTTTTTGACGACCGGCTGGCTGAGTTGGTAACGGGGCGGTTCGCGTGTTACGCCAGAGGACGCGAGTTCGAATCCCGCCTAGGTCATCGATGTTTACATATGTGTTATATGTATCTCTATAATAAAAATCTTAAATATATAACATTTCTTAAATTTATAAATATATTGTTCGTCGGCGTACCTTCAACACAAGTCCTTACGGTACATAGGACAGCACTTTTTTCTTTCTTTTTTTTTTGTTGACTCGGGTAACGCATTTACGCGCCTTAACTGGTCCAATGGTGTGTGGGGCTCGCGGCATATTATAGTGCCGAATACCCAAAAAAAACCACCGCGAGTACCATCAGTGCCGCCTTTGTTGAGGTCCGGGGCACCTCAACTCATCAGGGCACCTCGACGGCTGGTCAGTCCCCTAAGGGAGCGACGCCACCTCCACAGATGTGGTTGTGCCGCACCACAGGACAACCCCACCAAATTTGGGACAGTGCAATGGGGCGAGGTCCCCATCCTCGCCCCTTTCCCCGTGCGCAATAGCGCCGCCTCATTGTTTTTTTCGGGCTTTTGTTCCCTCTTCGTATAAGAGGGGTACAAAAAGCGCCTCCTTCTCTTGCTATTCAGTCTCCCCTTCCTATAAGAGGGGTACAAAGAGCATACACCTCCTCGTTCAATTAGCTTCACCCAAGATGTCTCGGATCACCCCATGCTACTGAGCCTTACCGCCACGACAAGGCTTGAACCACGGTGGGGACATAGAACAATAGAACAGCACTATGCCAACGTGGTGTGATAAGCCCTCA
>JAFELO010000454.1:514865-550875 GCA_017140195.1 Eumaeus atala | reverse complement strand
GAACTCAAAAAGTACTGTACCGATAATTATGAAAATTGGTATATAAATGTATTTTTCAGTGGAGATGGTAAAGAAAAATAAAATAGATTATCTATTTTATTTTTCTTGGAAACAATATTTTTTAATTTATTTTCGTTGTTGGCGTAGCAACGCGCGCGGGCTTCAGCTAGTCATATTGTGTAAGGAGCTCACCGACTGCCTGGTGGTTGTGATCTCGCGTTTTGTTCGGCCCTGCTCCACAGCCGGCTGCACTACCGCGTGTCGGCTGAACTCGGGCGCGGGGTGATCTGAAACAAAAGACGAATTCAATTAGACAACGGTTGAAAAATAACGTCCCAGTGAATCTCTTCACTAACAACATAATACAGAAGTGTTATTCTCAGGAACTACTTTTCCACTGCGCAGACACAAGTGTAAGTGTGTGTGCTCCCTCATTTTCCTATTCGGAAGGGACGGCAGTCCGACACGACCGGAGAGAAATCAGGTGCGGGACCGTTGGCTCGACGTGCTCTCCGAGGCACGAGGTGTACCACCGCCGACTCACGACGTACTGACAGACATACAATTTCCTAATATGTTATACTATGTTCTATACATTTTCTAATATCAGTATGGATACATATATCGTAAATATATATAGCATTCTCACAGCATCTACCTATTTGCGCTACCTAGATCGTTTCAAACAGTTTTACAGAGTAGCGGGTGGCTCAAATGGAGACTCGTGGTCGCATCGCACGTTTGTAAAACTAAAGATAAAACTTACGGCTATTTTGCCGCCGGTACAAACAATTAGCATCAATTGAAAACATTGAGTACACTTGTTAAAAAATTTTTCGCCAAAAATAATGTGAACATGTGGCGCTCCGCTCTCGAACGTTCGCTCGTTGACACGAATTAGGACAATTGTTAGGTCATCGATCTAGGCACAGGCGGGCGATTGTGCTGGGTCTACATGTTTGGAATTTTAAAACAAGTGTACAAGCGTCTGAGCTTTGAACTTTTTAGTTTATTTTCTGTTTATATATTTCTTAAAAAAAATGCAAACATCTCGCCAAATTTTTAGTAAACGTTTCTTATATATAAGTGAGCAGCGCGATGCTGCATTTCAGCCGAATTGGACCGGTACTTTTTGCACATGATACACCCTAACAAGATAGGGAGCCCGAGAGGTGATTTCGGGATTTACTAAAGCGCGGCAGATTAATATACCTTGTACTCTATTAAGTACTCTTACCAAATAGGCGCCTTCTACATATGGTCGGCCCGTCAAGGATAAACGATGACATTAGTAAAAAAAAACTTGATCATCTAAAATCCGCTAGGAGCATCTGATTAAGACGGTGAGGTAGTTACGTGTACATTTCACTAGTCTGACAATTTGAAAGTGACGTAAAGAAGGGGAAGGCTACAATGTTGTAAAAACATCATCTGGACATTCTCGAGTGTCGCTAAATTTGAAATTTGAAACAGTTTTATATTGAAGGGAATAATTCAAGGATTACGAAAAATATATAATCTGACAATTACCACAAACCAAAGTAACAAAAATTCATCGATAAAGTTAAATACGTGCTACGTGATTCCTATATGCCCCTCTACGCGTTCCTCTATTCTATTAATATTCCCTTTCAAAAATCTGAGCACAGGGGTCGAAAAGCTAGAAACAATCATGTTAACAAATATACATTCATAAAAGTACGTATGATATCAGTATCTGACACGCTCGAGTATCGAGCTCGAGCATGCATTCTCGTTTGTAGACTACATTATAATTTTTTTTTCAATCTATAGCCGTTCCCTCTATCGATGAAAAAGTATGTATTACATGACATTTTTTTCTTGCATGAAGCATGCGTTTTGTGCGGTTTGTGAGGGAGCGCGCAGGCTATGTGCGGATGTCTATGGGCGTCAGTAGCAAAAAATAGGCTCCGACTGTTTGTGTGCCACACTATGTATATAAAGAAACATTCCTGTTTCTTTTGGCAACGCAACTTGATGGTTTTATTTAAATAATGTACTATCATATGTTTGTTTTAAAGTTAAAAATAAGAATATTAAAATGAAAAGCTTAACCAACTTCGGAGGATATATTAAAAAAGGATATAGATATATCAAAATTGATCTACACTGCAGAAAACCAAGTAGTGTAAAATAAAAGTTACACGTGTCGAAAGTAATTTTTTGTATCGGCTAATAAGAGCTAATTTACACCTGTAAAAATATAATGTAAACTTGACTTATGAACTCAACCTTGAATATCGTGAAGTCAGTCATTGCCTGCTGGCTTGTGAACTAACCCCGTGTGACGCCCCTAGTACATGGTTTTAACATCAGTGTCATATTGCGCTAAATGAGAAAAAAATAATTATTAAAAGACATCAATGTCTTGCAATGGACTCACGAACTTGATTGCATCTGATTAAGAATTATTTATCAACGGAGCCCTCCCTCAGCCCAGTAGCCGCTTGAACCTGAAGGGCGGCTTCATTTCTATTGCATGAAGAGTTCAGAAAGTGAAGGAGTTCTTTGTTGTTTCCCCGTACCCATAAACATATATACAGATTCTTCCTTTGTTAAAATGTATGCTTTAATTTCTAACATTGCTAGGAAATAGATTGGTACCCACAAGACTTTATATCAACTACTTTGTACTTTTAGGTTTCAGCAAAATTGTTTTTCTTATTATCATAGCATAAGTAACAAAATACCGCAGAGCTTGAAGACGAAAGTCTTCAACCAATGCGTTCTCCCCGTGATGACCTACGGGGCCTAAACATGGCCTCTTAACTTAGAACTGGTCCGCAAGACTGCGGTAGCTCAGCGGGCTATTGAACATGCTTTGTTGGGTGTTTCTCTGTCCGACACAATTCGCAAAGAAGTCATAAGGCATAGAACTAAAGTATCCGATATCATGCGACGAATAGGTTCGCTGAAGTGGCAGTGGGCTGGTCACGCACTCAGAAGAACAGATGGCAGATGGGCAAGTAAGGTTCTGGAGTGGAGACCGCGTTTAGGAATAAGAAGTGTTGGTCGACCGTTCACCAGGTGGGAAGACGATCACCGTGAAGTAGATCGGTCGTCGTGGCGTTCACTGAGAGAGACCTATGTCCAGCAGGGGCTCCGATAGGGGCTAATAATTATGAATGATGAAGCGACAAAATATGTTACTATATATTCCTTCGGGAACATTTGGATAGAAATTTAAGAGGCAGTTTATAATGATATCCTAGCCGACTTTCAACCACGGCGGCCATCTCTTTTGAAACAAGGCATCAGTGCAGGGCACATTATAGAGCACAAGTGTTTGCGCCGGCAAATGCACTCTCAATTATCTCATTCCACTATACCAGACAGAGATGAGAATCCGACACGACTGGAGACAAATCAGGCGTAGTGAAGGCGACACAACGTGCTCCCCGAGACACGGGGATGTCAGTTTACACTTACCTTTCCGAATTCGGACTGATGTTAAAAGAGTCAGTATTTTTTAAATTTTAGTCCGCCCCATGATTCGTACCGGGACTTCACGATTTCTAATTTAACAGAAAACTACGAGGCAGGCTGAGGTTTATTATTCTAATAATTGCTAACTTTGTCCTGGTTCACAAGTTTTTATAGTACCAGGGGCAAGTACCGGGGAGGAGCAAGATTAACATACCACGATCAGATTGATCGGGTACTGTCCGAAGGTGGAGTCAAGGTCTTCACAAACGGAGGGTGAGTAAAGTATGGAGACCTATGAACCTGTAGAAGGCAGGCAGGTAAGGATCGTGATATGTGGCACTCCGTTCCCAACCTCATTAGGGGACTGGCGTGACGATGACTTGTTATCGTTGTCCATAGACATCCGTACAGATATCCTGCTGGCTTGTTGCAAAGACACACGAACCGCACGAAACGCGATAGCACATCCGTCACTTTGCAGTGTGTGGCTTATTATCTTCCAACTGCAATATTCATAACTTTTAGCGTCCGCGTTTCTTTGAGAACGATTTCAAGCTGCAATGTAGAACGAGCTTTAATAATATAGTGGGATGTGCGCTCGGCGTTCTTCGTGACGAGTCCTGCATTGTTGAGTTGATGAGGAAAAGGCGTTTACGAATTAACAAGACACACTCGGCATATAAATTGTTAAATACTTGTGCGATAGTTACGATTTCAACTTTAGTGCGGTTAATTGCTCAAAGATCTCAATGTTTTTTACTTTCTAGTGCTCGTAGATACGGATATTTAATTTTTTGTACTGTGTCACATATTTCCTTTTTGTAATATCTTGGATACTGCTGCACTTCTGCAATATCACGCTTATTTAATTTTTGTACTATCTCGGATATTCCATTTCTGCAATATCTCGCTTATTTCATTTTTGTAATGTCTCGGAGCAAGAGAAGAAATGAAATACAGCTTTTTCTAATGCCACATCGGTATAACTATCACATGCTGCGATGAAGCAAGTGTCCAATATTCCTCTTTAAACAAACTACCCGTAAAGACCTCAAGGCAAGGGCCCAGATCCGCCGTATCTATAAAGGCGGTGAGGAATGATATCACTTTGGCAGGGATACCGTTCCACTGGAAGAGAGGAATATGAATGAACACTTTTTTTTAATCCTTGGAAGACAGACGAGCAATCGAGGCCATTTGGTGATTACCGATGCGCATTGACGTTCGCATTTATAAATGCGCTGCCATCCTTCACCGAATGCCCCCAACGGGCCACCAGCTATTCGCAAACTCCAACTTGACAGCTTAGCTAGCAGCTGTATCATGTTATATTTTTTATAATATGGGGGCAAACGAGAAATCAAAATTTTACGACTACCCATGCCCATGAATATCCGCATAATTACTCATTAATAATGTGTTGTTCTTCTTCCCGATTCCACCTCAAATGGGCCACCGTAGCCTACGGAGCTCACGAAACGTGTCAGGTATAGCTGTCTCTTTACGTACCGCCGTAACGTGTGAGCGAGAGGCACCTCCCCGGTCGTGCCGGCAAAATAGCCGTGCAATACAGCACGGCACAATCACTTACACAATTATACAACATAAATTCCCCAAAGGCTGTCCGTCCTTTTATCTCAAAATCTACTGAAAGGATTTTCGTGCGGTTTTCAACCACGGGCAGAGCAGTTCCGGAGGAAATTTCTTGTATATAATTTGTTAAGGTAGTAGATTCGGCGTGTTATTCACGGGCGAAGTCGTGGCGGAGGCTACTAATCTGTATGTCCTACTACTAAGAGCCGCCTACCGCCCTGCGGTTACACTCGCACAATAATAATAATAAAAATAACTTCATTTGTAAGGTGACATACGAAACAAATAAGTGAAGAGCAATATTGTGGAAAAATCAAGAATTATTGTACAAAAATTACAAAACATACTTAATTTGCAAAAGAACACACAATAAAAAAAACAGTTACATAAAAAAAAATACATTTGGACACCTTAGAAAATGGCGAGACCCCAGCGTAAATCAGAACTAAGGTTCTGACACTGATTTTCAGGTTCATCAATAATATATGCTTATATTCCATATGAGTTGTACCCCATTGGGTGTCGAATTTCTAAAAATCCTTTAGTGTTCATTTAATACATGTAAGTACCCCTGTTACAAATTTCTACTCTCTAGGTACAGTACAGGTAGTAGTGATAGGGCTGTGCGCTGTCTGTCTTTCACACCTTTTTACATTATCGAATTTTTTATACTGATCTTCAACGTTTAAATATTAAGCAATAAGCTTAATGGTAAAATATTCTTCGAATTGGTCGAGCAGTTCCGGAGCCTTTTTAATGCAAACAAACGAACAGGTGTTTCCTCTTTATAGTGTTAGAGTCGCCCAACCAAGTAACATATCCTACAACTACCGCAGACACATAAATTTCCTTGTTTACTTCAGTCTATAAAGCCCGCAGTATTATCAATTTCGCTGTATTTACTGGCGGAAGGCAATGGTGAGTCAATATTACTAGCAGCGCTTTGCGGTTTCACCGGCACACTCCGCTCCTACTCATCACTGCGAGGTGGTATATAGCTTATAATCTTCCTCAATACATGGGACACCTAACACCGAAAGAATTTTACAAATTTGGACCAGTAGCAGATGAGATCGGCTCGTTTAAAGCTGTGCGCGTTCACCAGGTCCTGTAGGTCGTATCGCCATGGTATATATAATAATAATAATGTCGTCTTAGCCGAATTTCGGCTACAGCGACCGCCTCTATTGAGAGAGCCACCCTTCCACACGTATTGTAGTGTACTTGTGTCTGCGCAGACACAAGTACACTCTCTATTCCTTCATTCGCCTACTCCGATGGGACGGCAGTCCGGCACGATCGGAGAGAGAGAAAACAGAGAGAAAACTCCGAGGCACGGGGGTGTAACACCGCCAACTTCCTAACTTCGACGACAGTTGTTAGAATTTGAAGAATCCTAATAGCACTTTTTGTATGGTCGACCCGGGACCTCACGTCTGTGGCTGAACATGCTTACCGCTACACCACGAGGCGGTTATATATACCATGGTATACGACCATAGGTTATATAATATCATATAACCTTTCTAATCATAGGCAAAAACTTTCAAAACCTACTTGTAGTTCCATAGGTTGGCGCATTCAAACAAACAAAAACTCTTCAACAGTAATATATTTATCCTTTATCTTACATTAAATTAGTAAGAGATAGTGGCATGCTGCATTGCAGCCGAATTAGGCCTGCACCACCGGGCAGTTAACTCTCGCTCACATGACACCGCCGTAAATGACAACCTCGGTGTCGCGTTTCGTGCGGTTTGCAAGTATCCAATGGCCCATTGGAGTGGATGATGAGCGACGCATCTGCATCATTTCATTGTGCGGATGTCCTTGGTCATAGTAGTCAAATGGCTCCAGTGGTCATTAGACAATATTTTAGTTTTACTCTTGTTGCGCCAAACAAGTATAACCTCTAACACGTGTACATAGGTATGCACACAGTTTTCTGAGTAGCGTCTAACGACGGCTGCCGTCTATAAACATCAGCACATTTGTCACGTAAATGGACGGCCCGCCTTTCCACCCCTCCAGTGGGCCAACAGCACATACCGCACAAACCGCGACAGCGTAGCTGTCACTTTATGGCGGCGTCACGTGAGCGAGCATCATCTTTACAATTAAACTCATTCTACGTATTTTATCGCGGTTTATTTAATTACCTAACTAGCCCGACGTTTCAGACGCCTTACAGCAACCTGTACCGAGTTTGCTAGTATAACCGCCCCGGTCGTGCCGGCCTGGCGGCTGCTGTGCATGAAAAAATTATGCGGATGTCAATCGGCGTCGGTAGCTACCAAAAAGCTCCAGCCGTCAGGTAGCCCTCCTCATCTATATCTAAACATTTAATAAAACATACTCCCCAAAATCAGCGATTTTCTCAAAGTCAACTGCACAGATTTTCATGCGGTTTTCACAAATGCATAGAGTTATTCCCGAGTAAGGTTTTAGCGTCGTATAAATAGAAACGGCCATGGGCGGGTCGAACTCACCTATACGGTACCTATAACCTAGTAAAACGTCTGTGACACGGACAGACGGACAAGACAGGGGTCCGTTGCTTGCCATTCGGCCGCGGAACCCTAAAAAATGAAATGCATTCGAAGTCAGTTCATAGTTGTATTTCGATACCGCGCACGCTTGGGTCCCACACGCGTTGTGCCACGCTCTATATTTACATATACCATGCGATTGCCAAAATAAACTACTACCCGTGAAGTGAGCTAATAATGTTCGCGTACATGGTGTTTGTTAGGGGAGGGTAGAAACTATCCAAGGGTGGACTGAGTAGTCTATCTATACTGATAATATGAGGATGAAGAGTTTGATTGTTTGCGCTAATCTCAGGAACTACCGGTCCGAATTGAAAATTATCTTTGTTTTGAACAGTCCATTTATCGAGGGAGGCTATATACCATGACGGTGCTGTTAATAAGACCGGAGTTACGCGTGTGATACTGCGGATTGGTTACCTATATTTTGGCGTCTATCAGTTTTTGAAGTAAAATTCCTTTTCGCACGCGTTAACTTGAGCTGTCTCGTACTGTTCCTACAGTGTTTTCATTCTCTCTTTCTCTCACAGTCCGTTTCGTATAACTCGAGACGTTTAACTTCGGTGGTGTGGTCTAAAGCATACGTTTCTTCTTTTCGGAGTGACTAGCAGGGGTGGCGAAGATAAACCCAACACCTCTTCATCGGATTAGTTATGAGTGCTTTTGAAAGGGGGATCAGCCCCCCTCTATCAAGCGGAAGGGAGAGCTGGCATGCATTCCGATAAACTTATACACGTTAACTATCATAATGGCGTCCGACAATCGACTATGGCGGCCATCTATAGGAACTAGCCAACTGCGCATGACATAGTATAGTGCACAAGTGTGTGCAACGGAACGAGTGCACTTCTATATTTCCTTGAACTCCTATTTCGGACGGCAATCAGACACGACCGGATAGAAATCAGCCGCAAAATCGGCGGCTTAACGTGCTCTCCGACGATCGCACGAACTGCTTTTAAAATTTGAAAAATCCCAATAACAATTTTTGGTCCGCCCGTGACTGGAAGTCGGAACCTCGCGTCTGTAGTTGAACATACTTACCACTGTACCATGAGACAGCCGAGTCGAGTATTAAAAAAACACCTTTATCACGTGTTTAGATGCAAGCTATTGTCTCTGGGGGATGTCTATATCCAGCAGTGGACATCTACCGGCAGTTGGTGATGGCGATGATTCAGCTAATGACGAGTCAACGGGCCGGCGGGCACCTACTGACACCATTGCTGTCCGCTTCCTGCTCTTGTTAAGTTCATTGTAACTTATCTCGCGTCCGGTCACGATCACGATATCGCAGTACGCGCCGCACCAATTAACACTTTTAACTATTTGCAGTACGCGCCGCACCAACACTTTTAACTATTTTTACTGCCATTTCGATTTGCAACAAATAGTCATTACTTCTAGCACGCCCTATGATGCTTGTTTAAGGTTAGTCTTTTATAGTATACGTTTTTATAATACTTATAAGGGGGCTAAAGATACGTCTCGGTCTCTCTAACCATGGTAATAATAGTTAAGTTAGCTGTTACAAACACTCTCGTATCGGGATGCATTTCTCCCATCTGCGGGAGAGATGGTGGTCGGTCCCTCTTTCGACCTGACCTAGTCTTGTCGCCACACGAGCACTCGCAGCCATCCGACAAAGCTGTGTTGGGCTTGGCTGCGCTTCCAGACCATAGGTTCAGGTACGAGAAAAACCAATCGACGTCTACCGACGCCATAGTCTAGCAGATGCGTTACTGTCTTCTCCGCCTCCCCTTCAATGAGACACCGGATACTTATAAGCCGCACGAAACGCGACAGCATAGCTCTTTACGGCGATGTCATTTGAGCGAGAGGAGCGGGGAGGTATCCCCGGCTAATTCGACTGCAATGTAGCATGGCACTACTTCTTCCTAAATGCAATGGTCTAACGTTAGATTTTAATAGTATAAGGGGGGGGGGATCTCGTTGTAGTATAAGGGGGCCAAACAAATACTATGTACATTACTCCCTTCCTTCCAACGCGTCACTGGAAACTCACTAACCACACTAAACACGATAGTATAGCGGTCACTTTGCCGGGCCCCCCCCCCCGGCCGTGCCATCCCAATTAAGCAACAATGCAGCATGGCGTCACTTCTTTATTAGTGTTTTATCCCTGGAGAAATCGAAGATGGACAATTTTATAAACTCCAAATACTTTTGACTAACTGTCATAATCGACTTTAATCCGATGAATGCTCTTTCTTTGTTTTTTTGAATTGATTGAAGGCTACGACCACTTATGCCCTTCTTTTCATCCGCCATCGCCGGCCCTGGGAGAGGTCCAGTGATGTGTGGGCTCACGGCACATTCTAATGCCGAAAACCCGTCGAAACAGTCATCAGTGCTGTCAATAGTGATCAGGGCACCTCCACGGGTAGTCCGCTAAAGGACCTGCACCACCTCCATAGCTGAGTTGCCCCGCACCACAGGACAATTCCGCCAACTTTGGCACAGTGCAATGGGATGAGGTTCCTATCCTTGCCTCTTGCCTCGTGCGCAAAAGCATCTAGATCCTCCTGTTGTTGTTTTGTCCCACTTCTTACAAGAGGGGTACAAAGAGCGCTTCCTCCTCCTGCTCTTTAGCACCTTCTTCTTATAAGAGGCGTGCAAAGAGTACTCCCTCTCGGTTCAATTGGCTCCGCCTGGGTACAGCTCAGGCTACTGAGCCCCAACGCCACGACAAGGCTTGCACCATGGGGGGCTGTTTATCCCCTAGACAGACACAGCTGACCGATGTTATACTATAAGAAATCTTTCTTTAAATTGCAGGTAAAACCGCACGCCGTGGGTTATGTTACAAACTTCAAACATTTACCAAGCGGCTAAAGAAAGATATCGTAATTTTTATCTTTTCTAAACAAAAAAAAGAGTGAATAGCGAAAGAGGTCGCCACTTAACCCGGATAGCGTAAGCCCTAAAGCCACGACCGATATAAAATCGCTTCACACACGACGACATTGCATATGAAAAGATAGCTAGGGTTGCCGTACAGATAAATAGAATTTATCATGTTTCTTTTTTCCTTAGCGACTTTGGACATGAGAAAATGTTATTAGTTCGCATCATCAAACACGCTAGACGTAGGAAAACGCTGCTCAGTGCATATGCATATGCTCCCGGTCATCAATTGTCACCGAATGGCTCCAACTTCTCGTTTATCCCCCTATAAAACGGTAATAGGTACGATAGCGCAGTTTTTGAGAATTGAATCCCGGACCAATCGAACTCGACCCAAGTCTGGTTATAGTCATGGGCTACGTGAAGTCATGATCCTCTCCCTCCGGCCATGATACTAATAGTTAAATTAGCTGTTGCGAACACTCTCATATCGGCATGCATCTCGCCCATCGGTGACAAAGGGTCGGCCCCCGCCCTTTCGACTTTAAACCTATGATCATCGCCTCACGAGCGCACATAGCAATAAACTGAGGCAGTATTGTGCCGTGTTGTTTTCACCATAGCATAAGTTCAGGTCCGTATGAAATTACGCGTCAGAATCCGTCAAGCTGTCCAAATTGTAGCAGGGGAGATAGAAATCTACCTACAGATTCTTACGTAGGTACCACGCCTGAAAAACGCTCCTTCTGACACAGTCGGGTAAAAAAGACAACGGGCACACTCTCTTATCTGTCTTATATCTATGGGAATCAGTAGGCACTCACCAACAGGTAGAAACCCAAAAACACCTTGATAACTGTAACACCTTCATAAGTGTTACACATTAAACAGAACGAAATTTCAGTAAAAGTTAAAATTTTTGATTCGCTGCTGCAGCGTCTTTGCCTAAAAGGAAGGAGATGGCAAGAGGGGTAAAGCGTATTCCTATGTCGATCTAAATTATTGGCTGTGACACTTTACAAATTTATTCGGTTTTTTTACAAATTTATTCGGTTTAAATTGAATTTATTCGGTTACCACTAAAGGTCGAATAGGTAATCGGTAGGGCAGAGTATACTAATATCAATAGGCAAAGTATACTAAATCCGCAAAGACATGCACATAGGTGTGACCCGCTGGTTTGTTTACCGTAGCGTTGATAAAGCGTTATTTACAGCGAGACTGATAACGGCCTGAGTTTGAGTAACAAGTTCCATAATCAACAGCCAAGTCAAATAGAGAGTACAAAAAAATTGTCAACAATATATCTAAAATCTATATATAATACGTGATGGAAAAAGACTACAATGTCCTATTGGAGGCGAGGAGGGCAACGCCTCGGCATAGTAATTGTTCTTGACTACAGATGTCATAAAAAGGTCCGATTTCCCGATTGCCCCCTATACTATAGAAAAAAAATATTCCTTTTTAGGGTTCCGTAGCCAAATAGCAAATAACGCCCTTATAAATTATAATCTTGTACGACTGTGTGTCCCTAAGTCTCAGACGTTTTACTTAAGATTAGGGGTACTGTATCTTTGAAATTTTGAGTAATTTCTGGTGTATTTCATGAACCGCTACATAATGATGCAGTATGATTTTGAAAAACAAAATTATCGGTAGCACTCCATGGTAACACGTTTCGTTTCCTCTCACGAAATCACTCGCAAAAGGTATTCCGTAATCGAGAGCAAATGTTACGTATTTTGTATGTACAGTTAATTATGTAGAACAATTAAGTTATTATCTACGTTTGACACTTAAACAGTTGTAGCAATTAAAGTGCACATTATAATTATTAATATTATTGACGCAATGAGGAAATCCGTTCAACAAACTAGATGTACTGATATTTCACAATTATAATTATTAAAAATAATGAGATTGAATAAAACTGGCTACGATTTTGTACGTTGTAAAATTTTTAACGTACGTTAATTCCCCGGTCTTGATCCTCTCCGTGTGTCAAACGTTCACATCAGCGCGGAGGCCATTTTAAATATCGACGAGGAACTCCCGGTCTCTCTGGTCAGTTCCACACTAAATAGTTAAATTAGCTCTTACAAACACTCTCATATCCGGAACCATCTCACCCATCTGCAGAAGAGATAGGTGTCGGTCTCTCTTTCGACCCCAAAGCTAGTCTCGGTGCCCGACGAGCACTCATAGTATCCGATGATACTCATGGTTTTATTAGTATTAGGCTTCTAATACGCAACTATAAAAAATAATTCAATCATTTTGTATTGTTGCGCGTGCGCAGCGGTCGCGGGTTTCCACCAAGCCCAGTTAAAGAGTCCATTGTGGGAATATCGTATCTATAGCATAGGGACAATATGGATAGAGAAGGGAAGCCAGCCGCAAACGCGACCGTCTAAGGCGAAAGACACAGCACTCTCTGTCTCCCTTTTTTAATTCATTACTCTTTGCGGAAAGCACATGTTATATAAGATAACCAATTAATGTTCACATCTTTCTCTATTAGCCAAGATGACCACTATGGCATCCCTTCTCTATATATATTATCTCTATGGTCCGTAGTCATCAAAAAGCTCCCGGCTGCTACTGAAAATTTAAAATAGCCACAAATATCAAAGTTTAAACATTTACAAGTGTAATATGGCAACTCTGTAAATTATACGTCACATGTTAAACGCTTGCATGGAAATAACTTTTATGGCAGCGGGGTTGCCATATGTGATGTGTTAACGTTTGTTCCCTTTATTAGAATGTCCGTGCTATTTTCGAAAATGGAATACATTTAGAACACGTATGTAGTGAGAATTTGGGACTTGTGTGAATAATGATAAAGATTTTGTTTAGACATTTCTGCCATGCCCACAAGTTAAAAACATAATATGGCTGGTTTTATCATCAAAAAATGTACAAGATTCCATTTTTAAATGTAAAAAAATTCTTTTAAACTTAAATGGTGGAATGGAGTACTTATAGAATGCGTTCGAAGTTGAGTTCAAACTGAAAATTTTCTTGAACTGCTCAATATGCAAGTATTCAAATGCGTATGAAGTAAAAAATTAAGATACACATTCCATTCAACTTTTGTACAAATACAATTCTCTTTACTTTGAAGTCAGCAACAGATAACTATTTTAATTTATGAAGTTTGTAAATATTAGTATTAAGAATAATTTTATTTAACCAACCAAACAGGCACTTCAACTTTAAAATATAGATTAGCGGTACCCGGCGCGGCTTGGTTCGCATATTTTTAAACAAGTTAAAATGACATGTATCATCAACCTTTTGGGACACTCTTCAGGGAATTCTGAACCAAGTCGCTAATTCCATCAGTACTGTATCTCCTAGCTTCTCAGGTGTCGTGAAGGATAAAAAAACAATCAATAATAAATTTATTTTATACTAACAGTCCGCTCCGGATTCGCACGGCATATATATATGGCAAATATTCATTGATTCACAAAAATATTCATGGTATTGACAACAAATTAAATTTATAAAAGAACAACGTCTGTCGGGACAGCCAAATAAAATGTCTGCAGCGAAACTTACATTGATATTTTTTTCATAAATTTATTTTATGATAGGGGGCAAACGAGCAGGTAGGTAGTAACCACCGCCACCCATAAACATCTGTCAGAGTAGGTGTCTTACAGATGCATTGGCGGCTTTTAAGGAATAGGTATGATCTTTTCTTGAAACCCCCAAGTCGTATCGGATCGGAAATACCGAGGGGGGCAGCTGGTTACACATTACAGTTGTGCGCGGTAAGAAGTGGCCTTTAAACCGCACTGGTGTTGATTTACGGACATCAAGGTGATGGGCGTGGAACTTAGAGTTCTGTCGCGATGTCCGAAGATGGAATTCTGCTGCGGGTATTAAGCCGAACAATAAAACATTACCGAAATTTCACAATGACCTAAACTTTTAGAAAATGTTATATAGCCTGTGTTCATCTCAAATACTGTAGGATTATAATGGTTATAAGAATTTTTTAAAGCAGTCCAGTAGTTTCGGAGCCTATCCTATGGAAACAAACAACAAATCTTTGTAATAATAGCATAGATGTCTCCAAAATTATGTCACAATTTCCGTCTCGTCTAAGTTTCGTATGACTTTAAAGCTGGGTTAAACCGCTACGTCCTTTACTTAACAGTCATTTATAATGTGCCTGTTTTATAAACCATATTAAGCAAACACCCTAAACGTGTTTCGTGTGCAGTCACAATGGCGGCCCCCATGTCACAAAGATATGCATGCAACCGTGTACCTTGGGTTCGGCGCATTTTTTATTCTACCCAACGTTTTTATTGTCTGTATTATGACTGGCTGTATCCCGCAGTTCAACCCGCATAAAATCTATCACAAATCTTCATTATTTTCGGAATGAAAAGTATTTACGTGTTAATTTAGATTGTAACCTAATATGAGAGAAATATCGATCAAATCCGTTATATTTATTGTGTAAAGGAATAATAGAGACAATACAGATTTTAATTTATTTATCTCTGCACATGCGTAGAGATAAATTAATACGCACAAATACGGAAACACAGTAATGCGTTCCCATCTTTCTCCCTCTCTATGAACCATGTGACTGCCTATAGCATCCTTTCTCCATCTATATTATCTCTATGCGAAAAAACCACATTACGGTTTTCTTTCGGACCTGAGCTTATGCTGTGGAAGGGCAGACAAGCCCAATGCAGATTCATCGGATTGCTACCAATGCGCGACGAGGCTCTTTCCGTAATGGTGACCTCTCTCCCTCACGCAGATGGGAGAGATGCATCCCGATGAAAGTTATAATAGGTAATTCATTATTTTTATGTTAACGGAATAAAGGTGACGCAGTGGCATCGAATTGTCCTACAGAATCCGTAGCGAAGTTATAAGGCAGAGAACTAAAGTATCCGATATCACGCGACGAATAAGCTCGCTGATGTGGCAATGGGCTGGTCACACACTCAGAAGAAATGGCAGATGGGCCAGTAAGGCTCTGGAGTGGAAGCCGCGTTTAGGAAAACGAAGGTTGGTCGATCGTTCACCAGGTGGGAAGACGATCTCCGCGCAGTAGCCGATCCGGGATGAATGCGAGTAGCAGGAGATCGGTCGTCTTGGCGTTCATTGAGAGAGGCCTGCGTCCAGCAGTGGACCGATTAGGGCTGATAATGGTGATGATGATGATGGCTTTGAACATATCAGTGATATGACATTCTCACGCCTCGTGGCGGCTGGCCACAGATAGCTGTGGTCGGTAGTTGTGCCACACGAGGACAGTTGTGCGATCGGAACCGACTTGTGACTACCGACGCTGAGGCGTTGACGCAATTTTCAAAATTTCAGACGTTTCAAATCCCACTTACTTCCGAACGTCGCTGTGACTTTTTAGAATCAATTATTTAATTTTATGCACATGTTACGTATTTTTTATTATTAATGTTGTATACACCTGTAAGTGACACACAAAAGTAAGCGTCCGTCCGTCTGTCAATAAAACAAAAAATTATGCCTCCCGTTCATCTAGAATCATGGAAAACCTAGTCACAATATCTAACGAGACCATTTTTTAAATACTTTTATTATTAGGAGTATTTAAGAGATAATTTTCGAAAAAACATTTTTTACTTTTTTATAGTATAGGGGGAAAACGCGCATGCGGAGCCTTTTTACGACTACCGACCGCATAATCACTATACCAATGTGTGGCTCTCCTATTCTCCTCCCCGCAATGGGCCACCGGCTACTCACTCACTCACTTTACGCCGGTATCATGTGAGCGAGAGGTACCGCCCCGGTCGTGCTGGCACAATGCATGCCGCACTCCGCTGCAATGCAGCACGGCACTCTCACAAAAATTGTGTAAATTGTGTTAAGTCATTTTTGCAAATGTTGTATGCGCGTACCAATAAAATAAGAAGATACACAAGCGCATCGCATCATTAAGGAACCCGATGTGACAGATATACAAAACGAGCATATATCATGCCCAGCGCAACAACATCGGAGCCGGCGTAAAAAATACATATCAAACGAACGTCCCTTCTTTTTTTACGCACGATGACGCACCGAACTTCCTCCCATTGTGAGAATAACCCCTCCCCCTCCACCTCTCCTGCCACTGATCCCGGTATCACGGTCAAAGCCCTCGTTATGCTCTTTTGTTATTTTCCATTGTATCCGAAAATGTTAACCGAAACAGGAAAACAATGCACCTTAATTGTTAAAAAACCGTCCAAAAACTTGCTGTCTCAAAGGTGAGATTAAGGTTAGTTAATTGTACCAAAACAAACGAAATCTACACATAAAACATGTAGCTAGTATGTCTGTTCATAGGATTGTTTTCAATTTGCAAAGGTACATGCTGGTCTTATCGATTAAGAAATCGTGTGTACTTGTGGACGTTCGTAAGAAGTAACTCTTCTTTGTAGTAACATATTATGATAATAGCATCACCCCGCGGTTTCGCCAGCATAACTCCTGTCACGTTAGTCGTAGCGTCATGGTATATGCCTAGGCTGCCTAGGCGAATGGGCTATTCGACACAAAAATATTTCTCCCGTTCGGGTCCGTAGTTCATGAGGTTAGCGTGTTTAAAGAAACAAGAAAAGGTTCAGGCTATTATGTCCCCCTATAGTATAAAAAAATGTACGAGGGGTTTTTATTCTAAAAAAATATTTTTTTTTTAGAATTTATGTCCTTCTGTATATACGCGAAACAATTTGGAGCGGCTTTTCCAGTTTAGTTCAAATTATAATTAAATTTTTTAAGTAATTGATATTTTAAGTTTTCACAAAGAAATTCTATTCAAATATATACCAACCTAGTGGCTTAGTCTTCTGCGCAAGCGCCGATAAATGTAACTATTTCACAACACACACGGCAATAAGCCGGCGATCACACAAAACCCCCAGGCTACCATTTAAACGCTACACCAGCGTTTAATGAGTATCTCCCATTAAGTTTTATCAAAACGTGTACAGTAATACATTGATCGAGCCCAATCAAGGTATATTCGATCGCGAAAGTGCATTCCGAGAAATTGTGTGGGTTACCAATGGAGATAAGCATCGTGTAAAGGTTCCCTTAAAATGTCGTTTTAATTAACAATGGACGACGAGCGATCAATCTTTGGATCAGGAAATATAAGAATGATAATAGTTTATGTATCATGAATCAAATAAGCAAATCTACAAACGTTTTTGTAGAAGTTACTTTTAATAAAATTTGGTTCAGCTACTGCCGCCTTCCATAGCAAAACAATTGCTTTTCATACATACACATATATGCCTTATATAGATATCTTATGCCTCCGTAACGGCTTTACCGATTTTTACCAAATTTTATATGCATGTTCAGTAAGTAGGTCTGAGAATCGGCTACTATCTGTTTTTCATACCTATAATTGATAAGGGTTGTTCACCCAACGCGGCAAAGCGACTAGTATATTTCAAAAGGATGGGTTCAACAGGGTAATACCAAAATGTCAAGTAGATCATCGACACTTACCTCCTGTCACATAAGTGCTTAATACAGCTTCCATCCATCCATGTTATTTTAATCAATATTAATAAATAAAAGATACAGGAAAATAAATTATTTTATTATTTATTATTATTAATGTTATAGCTGCTATGATTTATTAAAAAAGAAACACCGCAAGGTCGGTACGCGTACTGCTTTCTCTCACATTACGAAAACAACAAGACACCACTGGCCACAGCTAGTGGCGCAAGGTTAGGCCGATCTTAATTGCAAACAACTCAACACGCGCCAGCACGACATGAACTGCTTAACCTTAAATAAATCTAAATAGGATTATGTATCATCTTTACAAACTTTTTAGGGTTCCGTTCTTCAAAAAAAAAAAAAACAACCTGTCACAGGTACTGTTCACTTACAGTGTATCCTCAATTTGTGTTAACACGAAGAAGCGATAAATATTAAAAAAAGAAACTGGAAAATAAATTATTTATATTTTATTTTAAAGGATAAATTTGTGTATACGTCTGTCAAAAGGTTCCAGTGATCCTGATGTGGTACAATGCAGATAAAGCGTTTGACAATTTACAATTATATCACAGAAATGAAACCATTACTTAATATAATTTGTAGTTGTTTTCATACAATAGTGAGTGCATGCATACGTAAAGCAAATCCCCCAGGTCACGATCCTCTCCATGAGCCCAACGTACTCGTCAGTGCCGTAACATTTTAGCTTCCGCGCGCGAGCTTCCCCCAACGTCAGAGTCATGGGAGGAGGGACGTTTCGGTCTCTCTGGCCATGATAATAAGTTAAGTTCACTATTACTTATGTCGGGATGCATCTCTCCTATCCGAGGGAGAGTTGGGGGTCGGGCTCCCTCTCTACCTAGTTTCACTCTTAGCAATCCGATGAAGCTGTATGGGGCTTCTCTCGTTTCCCCCCTAGACTGTATAAAGTGAAAACAGTCATGGTTTTTAGGGTTCTGTACACAAAGCGTAAAATCGGGACCCTATTACTAAGACTTCGGTGTTCGTCTCTCTGTCACCAGGCTGTATCATGCACCGTGATAGCTTGAAAGTAGACATTTTCACAGACGATGTCTTATCAAGAGAAGCCCATTCACTTCGATTCCCCGGGATAACTTCACGTCCAGAAAAAAAAATTGAATGGCAGTCCAGGTGTTGATCCAGGTGTTGTCTGAAAGGCGCTGGCGGATGATGAACTCGGATCATGATAGTACAATTACATCTTACAAGCACTCTTAATAAAGACTATAAATACTTGAAGGTCAGCCGAGTCGGTCTCTCCAGGAGTGATTAATCGATTATTAATTATCATACCTCAAGTTTAGAATAACGGTAATAATAAGGGTTTGTGGAACCGATTAAGATTAGAGTATCGATTAGTCTAGGATCCGCCCCGGCTTCGCCTGTGGATAACACAGACCGGGCTGCAATCTCAAGAAAATGAATACTAAGACCTTATGAAACCGTATGAAAATTGAAAATCCGTTTAGTAGATTCAGAGAAAATCGTTCACACACAGACGGACAGCTTTTGTTGACTCTGTTTTATAATATGTATAGATGAGTTAAAGCATTTATGTGGTAGTAGATTTAACACCATATCCTCTCATTAATAGTCAAGATAATGAAATAATTTGGTGGCAGCAAGAATAAAAAACGACTATCCTAAGGGTAGGTAAGGAGAACCGAGTGAGGAATATGACACAGGTACAACGTAAGTTGTAAAAAGTCGACATGTACGAAATAAAAAGCAACAAACCTTAACAATTCTGTTTTGTATGCCTATTCAACATCGCGAGATTTTTAGACCTTACAACGTGGTCACGATTTCCCGCATACAGTGAATTGGCTTCAATTCAGGTTGCTGTGGAATTAAAAACCAGGTCGCAGATACGGCACAGATCTGTGTGTGCGTGTGCTAGACAGTGGTGCTGGTGAATGTTAAGTGTAGTCTTGATACTTTTTGTTATTATTTTTGCTTTTTGGTCCGACCTACTAGTAGCAGTAGCGGGTGCGGCTATAAGGAGGAGGTAGTGCAATGCTGTGCAACGGAATTGGGCCGGCACGACCGGGGAGGTACCTCTCGCTCGCGTCGGTAATCGTAAAAAGGCTCCGAATGCTCGCTTGCCCCATATTCTATTAAAAAAAAAATCGAGCCCCGGACGGGAGGAATGCATCTCGAAATGAGAAAGTTTACAAGGCTAATTTAACTGTTGTATATTAAAAGAAGCGCCACGCCACGGTTTCCCCGGCGTAACTCTGGTCCCATTCCTCGTAAGTCATGGCATGTGATAGCACGTAGCTTTTCTCGATGAATGGACTATTCAACACAAATAGAATTTTTCAATTCGGAGTAGTTTCTGATTTTAGCGTGTTCTACCAAACAAACAAACGATTCAGCTTTTTATTACTAGTATAAATATATTGTACGGGTGTTTTGATTCTCAATTTGCCGCTAGGTTATACTATAAAGCAGTCACACACAACGTGGTCACGTGTTCCAGCAGACAATCAATTGGATCAATTCAGTGGAATTAGAAACCAGCTCGCAGATACGGCACAGATCTGTCTGTCTGTGTGTGCGTGCTAGACAGTGGTGCAGCATGTCAAGTGTAATCTAATTATTATTTGTTATAAGATTTTCGCTTTTCTTATGACGCAGTAACATGTGTTAATGTGTCGGGTATGTTTATCTGGGACCTGAACTCATCCTGTGGAGGCGCGAGCAATACAGGGGGATATCCAAAGTGTTGTTATAGGTAGTGTTTATAGCTAATTAGTTTATATTTCTACGGGTGATTTAAAAACCATCTACTACCGTCACTACCGACACCCATGTACATCCACATAATTACGACGCCGATGCGTTGTCTTACTCCTCCTGTGTGGGACTCGCGGCACATGCCAAATACCGACAATAAGTACCGCTAATGCCACCACTGCCGGCCTTGGTGAGTTGTCCCGGAAAAACAATCATCAGGGCGCCTCGACGGTTAGTCAGCCCCCATAGGGACCAACTCCATCTCCACAGATGGGCCTTTGAGACAGTGGAATGGGGTGAGGTTCCCATCCTCGTCTCTTGCCCCGTGCGCAAAAGCGCCACCTCCTGTTGCTCTTAGGTCCCCTCTTCTTAGAAGAGGGGTACCGAGAGCGAATCCTCCTCCTGATTTTTAAGCCCCCTCTTCTTATAAGAGGGGTGCAAAGATCCCCCTCGTTTCAACCCAGGCTACTAAACCCCACCGCCACGACATGGCTTGAACCATGGTGGGGAGCAATACAACCTCCTTTTTTTTTGGTAACGAAGGGGAATGCATTTAAGCATGATACCTGGGAGCCCGGGTAGAGCCCAGACCTATTTTGGACTCGGCCATTGTGTAGCAATACCAACTAAACCCCTACGGGAGCCATCGGCGGCTATAAGTGGAGGGTTCCGGATCTGCAGGCAACAGAACCCCTCCAGCGACAGGCTGGCTTCGGCGAAAAGGCCAGACTTCACCTCCACGAAGACTGTCCGGCTGCTCTATGACAGTCCCCACTACGCCGTGTCTTTGGAAGTGGACCGGGTTCCCATCCCGGCCCGACACGGAACACAGGGGCACTACTGAAGGCGCTGCAGATAGCGCCTCTTTCGTACCCCCATTCGTCGTCGGCGGGGGGAGGCCGCGTCGGCAGCCTCCTCTCTCACCCGCTCGTCGGCTTCCTTCTGGGACATGACTGTCTCGCAGAAGGAAGCCATCGCCTTGTAGGACTCGTCGCTGCCGAGCATCGCGACCATGATGCTCGACTTTGACAAGTCCCCACCAACAACTGATGTCAGATCGCGACGCAGCGCCGCCCATCTCGGGCACACCTCGAGGGTGTGCTGGGCCGAGTCCACCGCCGCGTCACAATCGTGACACCGAGTCGTCGGCTCCCTGCGGGCCGTCTTACACAGATACTCACCGAAGCAACCATGCCCGGTGAGCACCAGCGTCAGACGGAAGGTGAGGGTTTTGCGCCTACGGCGCATCCACCGCTCGAGGACCGGGCGCAAGGCAGCCGTTATCTCTCTACCGTACGGCTGCCGCGCCAGGTCCTCCCCCCACCTCTGCATTAACGCCACATGCCCTAACCGGCGAATCCGTAGGATCTCGTCATGCGTCGGGCTCAGGCCGACAGCCCTCCTATCCGAGATATAGGAGCAGCTCTCGGCAACAACCTTCGCCACGAGTTCCCACGGGAGATCGCCGGCTAGGGCTGTCGCTGCAGCCCACGATACCGTACGGTACCCCCGGATCGACCTCATTGCGACAACCCTCTGCGCAGAACGCAGATGGGCCTTATTCCTCACAGTGAGACGATCCGCCCAAACCGGAGCACCGTACGTCACCATACTCCGACAGACACCGAAGTACAACTGCCTGCAGGCGGCGCTGGGTCCTCCGAGGTTCGGGAGGAGTCTGCCCAGCGACCTTAGGTCCCAACATAGCGAAGTGTGGGCCGAAGGTCCACCCTCCGTCAAGGATAAGCCCCAGATATTTTATGTGGGGACTCAACCTGACCCTCTCCTCTCCGATCTGCAGAGCGGCCCCCGGTTGGGGTCCCTTGCGGCCGGGCCCACGAAAGAGAAGGGCTTCGGTCTTGTCTAATCTGACCCGAAGCCCTAACCTCCCTATGCGGCTGATCACGAGGTCAACGCCCACCTCGGTCAGCCGCGCCGCCTCCTTGTAGTCTCGTCCTCGGGCATAGACGAGGGTGTCATCCGCGTAGCAGATGAAACCCATCCCCGGGAGGAGACGGCCTCGCAGGACCCAGTCGTAGCCGACGTCCCACAGGATTGGTCCAATTACGGAACCCTGCGGGACGCCGCGCCCGACTCGCCGCCACGCCACGGACCCCGACCGGTTCTCGAGAGCCACTCTGCGACCAGAGAGGTACGCCTCCAACAGCCTCACGAAATAGGGAGGCTGAAAGAAGATCAGTGCCTCCCGTATCACGCTAGCACTACAACCTCCTATGCAGCTTAGGGTAGTGCCCCACCTCTTCCTAAGAGTATCTTCAATCTTTACAGTCAAACTCCTAAAACAGTCCCTCAACGTGGATGTTACATACTTGTGTGTTGATGCGTTACGATACTATGGACTCTAACTGAGGAGTATTACGTGTATGATGGCAGGCAATAGCACATCACTGAGGTATACACTTGAGGTGTCCTCATCTCATGGCCTTCGGGGCCGTGCAGGATATTGTATGAGTCTGACACAGGCATCAGCTGTCATCACAATACAGACTATGTAAATATCTTGATAGATATGCAACAGTGGACACGCTCAGGTCACGAACGGGTCGCCAGACAGTCGCGGTTGAGGAGGCACCCGGCCGGCCGCCGGGCCAGGACGTCACGGTTTATTGGTGTTCGCCACGGAACGATTTCTAGTCGAGCACCGATCGCCACTTGCTAACCAGAACATGTAGAAACACGAATAGGAATAACTGTATTGCGTCTTTTGTCGTATAAGGGGGCAGCAGGCCAGGTGAACTACCCATAGACATACGCCTAATTTTTATGTTCCCCTCCAATGCGCCACCGGAAACTCACTAACCACACAAAACACGACAGCCTATTTGCCCGCCGGAAAGCTTGGTATTAGGTACTTTTGATTGTACCTTTTGAAATTTGGCAAGCTCGTTTTTGTTTGCCAAATTTCAAGAAAATCCATTTGACAGCTTTTGCGATTTGCAATAAAACAACAACCTTTCCCATTTATTATATTAGTAGAAAGCGAGTGGCATTCACAGCCCGATTTAGTATTCTTTCCAATTCTGTACAAATTGAATCAGCCGTGGTCTAAAAGCTCTGCCATTAAACAGCCTGTGCCTAAATGGCAGCCATATTTTAGTGCATAACCGTATACTGTCGGTGCATTCGAAAGGGAAACGCGGGGTTTTCGTAACAGCACACCCACACGACGGTTGCCCGATCGATTGCTGAGTCACCGCGGAACTTGGCAGCACGCCAGCCGCATTCTCCCCAACCATTGTCTCGCCTCATACCGCCAGACCCAGGGGTTCTACATAATCAAACTCCGTACTTTTTGGCGAGAGATTGGCCCAGGTAAAGTAAAACACACCAGCTACTGCTGCAACTGTTGGCGGGTCGAATTCCGCCGTACACGTTACAACTGCACCACCTTATAGGACAAGACTTCGAACGACCATATATATACATGCACTTATATGCAGATGCATTGTTGCGAAATTCGTGACCCATGGCGCTCGTGACCGTGACATATGGCGCTCGCTAAGTATGGGGGATATGGGGGATGCGTTTGTCCAGCAGTGGACGACTATCCGGCTTACGATGATGATTCTTGCTGTACTTTTTTACAATGAGCCGAGCATTGTTGTCAATTTACGGCAGAATTATGTGAATGAAAGTTAATTCCCCGGTCGTGCCGATCCAGTTCAGCTCCAGCATGGCACCAGTTCCTACCCGACCAAAGAGTAACATCATCATCGTCATCATTATTAGCCCTTATCGGTCCACTGCTGGACATAGGCCCCCTTCAATGAACGCCAAGACGGCTGTTCTCGTGCTACGCGCATCCATCCCGGACCAGCTACTACACGGAGATCGTCTTCCCACCTGGTGCCCGGTCGACCAAGACTTCCTTTTCCTAAACGCGGCCTCCACTCCAGATTAGGGTCCATGGGCTACTCACACACTCAGAAGATCAGATGGCAGATGGGCCAGTGAAGAATAACATATGTGAGGTAAATTGTCTCGTGACTATGACAGATAAATGTATGATAACAGAGATAAGAGAAAAGCAAAAGAACTTATAGAGAGATGTGGTGATTGTACGTAGTTGTGTGTAGCGTTCACTGAGTGCCGAGCAGTGGAGAGCTGATGATGATGAAACTGTACTGCTATGACTTTACCAATGATAGAGATGTGTTGTGTCGGTTGGTCGCATTTATCGAGGATGGCTGTAGGTTGTGTACCATGACGCTACGACTAATAGGATCGGCGTTACTCGGGTGAAATCTTTCCTTGTTCGAATATCCCGTTATTAGGATAGGGCCAGATTCGTGGTCAATAATGTAACCACAGAATCGATGTAATCACAGACTACGGTAGCCTACTGTCTAAACTCTGTATCACTTGAGTGAGGTGCCAGCTCTTGAAAAATATGAACATACTTGTATAACATAACCTTGTCGCTGGTCACGTTAAATGTCAACGATAAAAAACACAAAGCTAAACCAATAACAGAACGTTACGTACATACATATCGAGCTAATTATCTGAACGTAAACGGTGTTCATTGTTAATTCATTTAACAAACAACATTTGGAACACGTTGATGAAAGGTTCCTTAGCAAACAATAACAAAACTCTCATATCTATTACAGTACCAAATCCATTTTGTTCAGACTAATCTTCGTTTGAAGTTTTTATTGAATATGATACCATTTTTTTACAATTTTCCTCCAAGTAGTTAAAAATATATATTTGCGACGGACTCCATATACCTTTTACCACGTCCTGAGAAACTAATATCTCAAAAAGTAATAGCAAAAACAAAAAATAATAATTTAAGAACAGTCAAAACAAACTCAATTCTGTCGGGAAAAATCGGAAATATCTCTCTAACCAAGGGACGGTAAGTATGTCCACCCTGCTCCAGTATAAAAGCCCCTATGATAATTGATCATTGTGACCAACTGATAACTCAGATAACATCAGTTCTAGTATCACACTCGCTAAACGCCGTGTAAACAAGAAACAGTGATTCATCTGAAGAAACAAAGTCACCCGTAACACCTCGTGAGCCATTCATAACTACAATCATGAGAAAAATGACTCATGCCCTAATAAGTATTCCGATTGTAATACTTTTTATGTGTTTGACGGAAACTACTATCTTTTTTTTTCCTATTTTTATACATACAGCCAGAGGTTGTGAAAGTGCGTTGTCCACTTGGAGATAACATAGATAGAGAAGGGAAGCTAATCTAAAACGCGTCCGTCTCAGTCAAAATAGACAACAAACGTGGTTCGCTCTCTGTTCCTATTTTTTTCATTAATTTCTCCTTGCGCATGCGAGACTGGATAAACAAAGATAGGCGTTATATTAAGATAATGCGTTCTCATCTTCCTTCTCTATTAGCCTAGCCGGCCACTAGCCGTAATATAACTGCCTATGACATCCCTTCTCTATCTATTTATCTCAACATGTGATCGTCGGGAGGGACGGACGAGAGAGCTTGTGTGCGATGGGATCAAGCTCAAGTCCTGTTGACCACCTTATTCCGTCGCCCGACGAACACTCTCACCAGTCAGGTGAAGCTGTATTTGGCTTCTTTTCGCTCCCAGAGCATAAGTAAATGTCCAAAAAACATATGATCTTTTATATTGCAAAGGTGGCAAAGAGACTTCTTTGTCAGCTTCTAAATAAAAAAAAAAACTTTGCACAAGTCATTTAATACAGACTTCATTGAATGCCCAGACACTTCCTTTGACATTGTTAAAATTACAAACAGATGGCCACTCAATATTCGCATGAGGCCGGATACGACATCAGTTGGCGCCAAACACTGACAGGTGCGTGAAACAGGCGCCATCTTAAAATGTGCCAAGTGTTGCCACCAAAAAATGTACAGTTCACGACGTTCATAACTTTGTATCTCAATGTCATGCAACTTGGCTAAACTGTTTCTAACATCTTATATAGCTTTGAGCCTATAAAGGCCTTAATGAAACGAGTTTTCCACTGGCACTAGTGAGTATTCAAGGTGAGTATTTTATTTATATTCATAAATATTTAGCCTATCAACAGGTCTAGAACAAATTTATACAAAATAAATAATATTGTTTATTGACAGATAATTAATTTAATAGTGTCTGTCGTTTATGTATCAAGTAAAATGGCCTTGCACAATATGGTCAATTTGAGTGGCATACACATGTCTTTATTAAAAAAAAACAGCCAAGAGAGAGTCGGACTCGCATATGAATTGTTCCGTACACAAAAAAATCACATATCTTAAACTCCCAAATCGGTTTTATTGAAAACAAAATATGAAGTTTTCACTGAGTTCTATTATCCTTTCTTTTACAATTTTCCCCTTTGTGGGCTATAATGAATCAGCCTTTTTATTTGACTACGGAACCCTAATAATTTATCACCTCAATAAAGCCTTAAATAAGTTATCACTATAATTTTTTTAAATATTTCTTAACTTATAATTAAGCGTACACAAAACCGCGGGTACACAAACAGACAACTAGTAACATAACAAATATAGATCATACACATAAAATAACAACACCCTCACGCCATAATCCTACAGGTTGAGGTTACAGAGTATGGCAAGAAATATGTTACTGCCGCAATTTATACCTAGGGCATCTGGATTTTAGGCAACGTTCTTTTATCGAAGTCTGGTAAATACATCAACGCCTCTATACAATTCCTAAGAAACAACACATCTGCATCGATCCTTAGATTGACCGCTTATGCTTGAGCCATGAATCAGATGGCGCCAAAAAAAGTAACAGGTGTGTAATCTAAACGCCGACGCGTGCGCCATCTTGTAAAATATATGTCAAGTTCGAGTTTAGGTTTTAATTATTAATTCACTATTTATCTATTTCATTACGTAAAATGGAATGCTAGTTTAAAATCAAGAATCACGAGAAATGTTTCATCTTGATCCATATATAAAAGCGAAATACCACTTACTGATTAATCACGAAATCTCTCAAACTATAATATCTACAAACTTGAAATTCGGCAGGTGGGTTCCTTTTAAGGTGTAAACATCCGCCAAGGACGAATGTTATGAAACGCCACACCTAAAGGTGCACTTTGGGAGGTGGAGTGCGCGGGTGAAACCACATGATGCTGCCAGTAACATAAATTTGTTTGGACATACTCTTGGATGTTGGACACTTAAACTTGCATTAACGTATGAACGGACGGAAGCTAATACTGAACAAATATATGTTATGTCTTCAGTGTATATATGACAGAAAGTCGGTTACGAATCGGCAATTTATGCCGGCTAATTTGTGGTAATAGCAACTATTGAAGTTTGTTTGTGTATTCGCCTAGCATGTCCCGGTCCGGATCGGGTTGAAAGGTAATAAAGCATCTAAACGTTCCCAGGATTGTCGGAAGTTCATAAGCAGTGATAGATATTTCTTTTTATAGAATAAGAGAGCAAACGTGCAGAAATATTGCCCTTTTGCCTTCTACCTTTGTGTTTGTGTGTGTGTGTGTGTGTGTGTGAGAGAGAGAGAGAGAGGGAGAGAGAGAGTGCGTGTGTGTGCGTGTGTGTGTGTGTGTGTGTGTGTGTGTGTGTGTGTGTGTGTGTGTGTGTGAGTGCGTGCGAGCATGTGTGCGCGTGTGCTGTGACTTCGCGGCGTTATGCTCTACTCGAGAGGTGAAGCCAGACCTATTTCTCAATCATCCTTAATAGAGATAAATAGATGAAAGGAGGAAGGAAAGCCAGCCCAGAACGCAACTGCCTGTGCCATCATGTCACTGTCTATATTATCTCTATCACGTTTACGTGGTACTAAAACGTGGTACTACAAAGATCGCCAGCCTGTACAACCAATTGGACCCATCACAAAATCTCATCCAGTGAGTGTAAATGAAATTTTATGACGGTACACGTTTACATGCACAAACACGAGGTCAAGAACACCACGTCTAGTCGTATCGAGCGTGACTCATCGTGTCCTGATAGTGCACTCTATCATGTGGGCGGTATGGTCGAGTTTGTGTTAAGCGACTTTTTTACAAAGTCGGTGTAATTAGTCACGAACCGTAGAAATGCAGTCGGTAACGTATCCGGTGCTAGGCAAACGAACAGACAACAGCCGTCAGATACTCCTGAACAAGTGGAATCCGTGTTTTATATCTATGCAGATACAGAACGGAACTGTAGCGCCGAGTGATAAGTGAAGAGAATCACAACTCCCGCCCGATACGCGCGACGCTCCCGCGCCCCGCCCTCGTCCCTCCGATACCATATTTCATACTTCTGCGCTATACTTTCGTGCCGGTACCTATACGTACCCCGCCTCGTTTTTTTTGTTGACGCGGGGAAACGCATTTACGGGCCCAACACTGCAGGACAACCCCACCGACTTTGGGACAGTGTAATAGGGTGAGGGTCGCATCATCGCCCCTTGCCCCGTGCGCAACAGCGCCACCTTCTGTTGCTCTTAGAATCCTTCTCCCGATCTTTAAGCCCCCTCTTCTTATAAGAGGGGTGCAAAGATCTCCATCGATTCAATTGGCTTCGCCTGGGTTCACCCCAGGCTACTAAGCCGCACCGCCACGACAAGGATTGAACCATGGTGGGGACGCCTCTTCATCAGCCTAACCCAACATCCCCCATTGGGTCACACGAACTATTGACTATAGGTACTATAAGTGAGTTGTCTACACCATTTATCCTACAATTGCTTACAGAGACATTACACTTGGATGAATATAGACAGATTAAAATGAAAGAAGTGTACCACGCTTATACTGTTAAGGTTTTCGCAGTTTACTATTAAGCGGACAGGTGGCTGTTAGATATTTAACTTCTAACTACCATATACCTAATTAATTCTAATTACTTTTAATCGAAATGTGTAAACGATATTTTTTAACTAGTAGCCCATCTGTCAGTAGTCTAATTAGCTATTCATCCTTCTAACAGGCTAACGAGAATATCATACGAAACTATAAATTTATTATTAAATACCTGTTAAGTAAGGTAATGGCCGATTTCCAAGGTTCCCATTAAAGTCTGTACACTATAATAATAAGGCTTTTTTATAAAACTGTTAAGCGTCTCCCATGTGCCATATATCACAGATGTCGTTGGTCTGGTGGTGAGCTTGTCGCACCGAACACATGTCTTTACATTTCATTTTTTATTAAGTCACTTTACACCATCCGATCTAATTTCAAAAGCTCGTAGAAATAATCTCAGCATAACTAGAGATTAGAGTAGTTCGGCTATTTACAATAAAGATTATGCTAATGACTTGATCGATATTCAGAAAACAAAACGCCAAAATCACAAGTTCCAAAAAACTACACCTTTTTAACTGGAACCATAAACATACGAACGGCATAAAATAGAAAGTAAAACGACATAAGATCTTTTATTTCTATAACCCAAAAAAAATTACTCTTAACGAAGTGTTAAAAAAAAATATATTTGCTTAAGTTACACTTCTTTTGGCGCGTCAGGGAAAAATAATGGAAGTAAATTTTAACGATGCGCGCGCACACCGTCACGAAAAACCGACACCTTTTTTTTTTGTTGACAAGAAGAAATTCATTTACGCTTCTTAACTGGCCCTGGGTGTGTGGGGCTCGCGGCACATTATAGTACCGAATACCCACAAAAACCACCGCGAGTGACAGCAGAGGTGCCCCGTAACAATAAATCATCAGGCACCTCGACGTGGCGACGACTACACACACTTTAGTTAGTGTTACATCCCTTTTTTTAATTTATTTGTACAAACAAATTTAAACAAACGCGAGATAGAAAAATATAGACAGACTGGAATGTGTTGACCATTGCCAACGTGTAGCGAGCGTAGGACAACTGTTCCACGTGGCACAATATGAGAAGCTAGTGGCACTTACAGCCACGTGTCTATATTCCTTTATTCCATATAATAATCTCTAACCATCCAGCCAGAAAAGCATACATTAACACTTAATTGACTGCTCACATTGACATTGTCCTTTCCATCTGTGTTACACATTTGTTACTCAAATTAAACAAGCCCTACGCATACCCTTAAGCGGCTGAGTCTGGACCGCTTCTATCCTGACGTGCAAACATATGCCTGTGCATGATACAGACTTTGAAACTTGCTAACGATTTGAGCGACACTCAGAGAAATAAAGTGACAAAATCAAAAGATCTATCAATCTTCTCTTATAATCTGAAAACATCCAACACCGTATATACAACACAGACTTTGTTAATGATTTGATCGATAATCTGAAAAATAAAGAGAAACCTAGCCAAAGCACCAATGTGTTGGATGGTGTGAAAGCGGCTTAACACTTAGCTGACATTGACATTTACATATGGCGTTCGCTTTTATTTGTGTTACACAGTACTGGTACTAAACATGTACTACGGATACCCTCGAGCGGCCAGGTCTGGGTCGGAGCAACCGCTTCCGTTCCTGACGTGAAACCGACTTGTTTAAGGACAAATGTTCATCCGGCGGTGCAACAAGTTCTTTACAATGTCTGTGCACGTTCGATGATATTAGATATTAGTTATTTTGTAAGCGGCAGTGCTATGCTCCAATGAAGCTTAAATTGTCCAGGACGGCCGCAGAGGTACATCACATGATGCCGGTATCAAGTGATGTCACGAATTGTGCGATTTGTTATTAGTTATTTCTTATGAGATATTTCGGACCAAAACTTATGCTGTGGAAGCGAAGAGAAGCCCAATACAGCTTTATTGGATTGATATTAGTGCTTGTCTGGCGACGAGACTAGGGACTAAATAGGGACCGACAGACGACAGTGGCCGAGGGCCAGAGGGTCCCAGCTGTATAAGACGATTTCGATGTGGTGAAGGAGGTCAACTGCGGGCTGATGTGGGTTTTCTTGGGTGCCGGTACTCTCAAAAAGGTTTGTTTATCCTCCTAAGTTTAAAAAAAAACCTTTGATCTGACCCCAGGACCTTACTTACGATCTGTGGCTGAACATACTTACTACTAAACCATAAGGTAGTCAGCCAGTCTAGCAGTAAGTATCTATTAAATCACTAATGGACTCATTCAATGCGCCGCAGTTTAGAGCATATCCTGCACCGATTGGCGCTCGGATCACAAATTATATCGCCGACATAGATCTTGTGCCTGGACGTAGCCTGGATCACGTAGACGGCCTCGAATACAGATTGTTGAAAAGCCAAATTTCGCATCTGCGTCGAATGTAATCGTTTTTTTTAACAGACCTCGTAATAGAATAGGTCATCAATATCAACAAGCGACTGCATTTTGTTTCACTTTCGCATTTCTTTTTTTGTGTTTAACGAGCAGATGCAGCCTTACGGAGACTACAGCGTACCGACTCAGAAACATCCGCACAATTGCTATGCAAATGTGTTGCCCTCTTTTCCGCCTGCCCCGCCAACGGTCTACCAGAAACTTATACATGTAAATTCCTATGTACCCCAGTGCGGCCTGAACAGGTTAACGGATTTTAACGTATAAGTGAGTGAAATCCGGTAGATAAAAATCCCAGTAAATAAAAAAAACCCGGTACATAAAATATCCCGTTTCATTAAAAAAAATCCCGGTACATAAAAACAAAATGATAAATTCTGGACGCAAATATTTAGGTTCAATTTCGTGCGGTATGTGTAGCCGGTGGCTCATTGGGTGCGGGGGAAAAGAGGGCAAGGCATCAGCATAGTAGTTATGTGTATGTTCATAGGCGTCGCCAGTCGTAAAAGAGGCTCCGATTGCTAGTTTGCCCCCTATTCTATATGAAACAAAAAAAATTGTATATGCAAATTTTTATCTCGACGATCTCCGTGCAGTAGCCGGTCCGGGATGGATACGAGGAGCTGGAGATTGGTCGTCTTGGCTTTCATTGAGAGAGGCCCATATCCAGCAGTGGACCGATAAGGGCTGACAATGATGACGACGATTGTAGTATAAGAAAATTTTAGAAGGAAACAGTTTACCATCGGGACAAGGTGACGGCACATTTGTTATGCAGATATTGTTGCCTTCACTCCCTCCTCACTCCAATCACACAAACAGCACGAGACGTATAGCATATATGGCATAGCAGCTGTTGTGGCGGTATCATGTGAGCGAGCGACATCATGTCATACGGATCCATTTCAGCTGCAATGCAGCATGCTCCCTCTCAAGTTGCCCAGTTGGACGCTTGATCGTTATAGAAAGTGCATGGTACTGCAAATCTGTCAGATATCTAATCTACATTGAGGCTCAAGCGAGACCAGAAACTAGTTCTGGCCTGCAGTAACATTTTCTTATATCCTAACTTACAATTTCTAGCAGGCGCACAATTTGTAATTGCACTAGCCGCGCGCACATCGCCTTTTCTCACCCGACTATGTCAAAAGGAGGGCAATGTTTTCGATTGTATATACATACATACGTATGTACATTTTATGCTTTGTACTACTGCCTCGTGGTCAAGTGGTAAGCATGTTCAGCCACAGACGTGAGGTCCCGGATTTGAAACTCGGGTCGGAGCAAACAATAAGTGTTATTAGGATTTTTCAATTTCTAATAATATTTAGGAAGTTGGCGATGTTACAACCCTCCGCCAGCCTCGCAGAGCACGTTGAGCCGTCGGTCCTGTGTCTGATTATTCTCCGGTCGTGTCCGATTGTGAATCGGAATAAGAGAATGAGGAAAAATAGAGAGTGTCTTGCACACATTGGTGCATTATACTATGTCCTGCGCGGATCTTCTCAAAAGAGATGGCCGCTTTAGCCGAAGTTCGGCTACGACGACCTTATTATTACTACAGACTGAACGCCTTGACGGACCTTAACTTTTAAGATGTTGTTAGACTCGTCTCTTTAACGTGATCGACAATTGATACATTAAAATTTATTTTAAACAGTAGTGACTTCAAGTTTTCAATTAAACATTAGCTCGAATTTTTTCTTTACTTAGTTACATAAACAATGACCACAGAGCATCGCTGCACTTTGTTCGGATCAAAAGACTACCGTATTCAGTTGTTAAATCGACTAAAAAGCCTTTTCATAACTAGCGACGCCCATGAACATTTACATAACCACAACAGTTAACAGACGAATTGCCCTTCTTGTCCCCCCCCCCCATCCAACAGGCTAACAAGCCGCACAAAACGCTCTCATTATGTATCTCATTATTTATGGTGATATTTGTATGTGAGCGAGAAATTCCGGTAGCGCCTGCGAATTCAGCCGCAATGATGCATATCTACGTGTTCAGAGCTTATCGTCGGGTGAATCGGCGAATCATTCGCCTCACCTTGTCTATAAACCCGAATTGCTTCGCGAATGATTAAACGCTCGGTAATAACCAGGCCACGAGGCCTTCAAACAGCTGCCTAATTTACGCGAGTGATCTACGTGTGATAAATAATTAACAAAGCGTTTCCGTGTTGCGTTATTACGCACTCTAAATACCTAAGAGTTACCACGAGGAGGTACCTTTCGCTGCCAGTTTCGAGAGTCCCCATTTGGGGAAGTTAGACGGGAACCTTTATCCGTGCGGATGTTTATTACCGTCGCGTGGGTGGGTAGGCAACCAAACCACCTGACATTGGCCCTCGAATACATAAAGCAATAATAATTAGTTGCTCAATTGGTTTTCTTCCCAAAAACAACTAATTTGGTTGTCATAATGATCGTCACAAGCACGCACGCACGCACGCACTGGCTCGGAAACGGAACTCACACAAATTCGTCACATACATACTCCGCAGTTTGTCATCTTTACACTTATGTATAAAAACTAAATCCTAGAGTGATTTAACATTGGCATAGAAAACATTAAATTTACGATTCCAAAATAATAATAATAAAATCTGTGGATTTATCGTTATTATTATTACGTTAGCCCAGTCCTGTGCCAAGTACCGTAAGGACTTGTGTCACAGGTACTAGACAACGGAAATACATTTATTTTTATAAATTTAAGTGGTTTTATATATTTCTGATTTTTATTATAGATATACATATAATACATAATACATGTGTAAACATCCATGATCCTGGGCGGGATTCAACAAGGGAGGTAACACGCGGACTCACCGCCAACAGAGCCACCCGATCGTCAATTTCCAGGTATGTGAATATTTGGGAATGATTACAATAATGATGATAGATTCGACCCACTTGCCACTTGAACACAAAGGCCAGGAATTGGGCACGGAAGGTGTGACGAAACCACTCGTTATACTGTCGCCGCAAATTGAACCTTCCTGTCCTAGACGCGGTCAAGCTATACTGTCTCCTTAATCGAGCTATTGCGTAGGGGCCAAATGATCTGGGTTATCCTCCGATGAGCCGTTAGCAACGTCCATTAGCTCTATGGGTTTCCCAAAACCCTCACAATTATTTTTATTCGACCTCACCCGATCACAATTATTTCTATACGAAATTAATTTATTTCTAGTATAAGCGTACAAACAAACAGACGCGGCTCTTTTATTATTTTGTGCCGGTTAGGTTGACCACAACGACCGCGCGCCAGTCTAACCACTATCCCGCTACGGCGGGATTAGTGGCACAGTATTTTGCCATCCCAGATTTAAAAGCATCCTCATCATTGATCTTTATCAGTCCATTAATAGACACAGGTAACTGCGAATACCTGCGAATACCCTACGAATACCTGGCTGCTGGAAACCGTTTCTCACCCGGCCAAGTAACAAATACGGGGGTTTGTATAAACGCATTCTTCGAATTTCTATGACAGAGATACAAGAGTAGACCAGCGTTCAATAAGATATTTAATTTAATTTTACACTAGAAAACAAAGCGGTAGAAACAAGCGCATGGATGTGTGCATGTATACACACGTCCACGTCTTATACGGAACAGTCCGCAGCCTTGGCGCGTTTATGGTCACTCAACGAAGCCTTTATTCTCGTGATTATGGTCATAGCATCTGGTAATACCAAAAGTGAGCGGTCTTACGTTATACTAACGGGACGGTCGAACTACCGACCAAACATGCTTTATGTCAATATACAACTCCGCCCCGGCCTCGCTCGTGAATGACACATGCATATTATGAACTAAAACCCTCCTCAGGAATTAGTCTATCCATGGGCGAGGAGAAAATTAGAATACGTTCAGTAGAGTTTGGGTAAATCAATCACATATACGAGTTACTCACATATACAGTTTTATAGAATAGGGCGGCAAACGAGCAATCGGAACCTTTTTACGACTACCAATGCCCATGAACATCCACATAATTACTATGCCGATTCGTTGCCCCCCCCC
>JAFELO010000454.1:484566-514839 GCA_017140195.1 Eumaeus atala | reverse complement strand
ACTCATACCACACGAAACGCGACACTAAAATGTTTCTTTACGGCGTTGTTACGTTAGCGAAAGTAGTAGTGATGTAGTGTCATGCACTATGCACTATCTCCTACTATGCAGCATGGCACTACCTCCTCCTAAGTCCGTTTCGAGTTTCCCGTCTATACTAATATTATAAAGAGGCATCATTTAATTGCTTGTTTGTTTGTGTCTGTTATTTGTTTCTTTGTTTGTTTGCATTGAATAGGTTCCAAAACTACTGGACTGGATATGTATCTTTGATGAACATACGCTATATAACATTTTCTAATACGTTAAAGACCAGTATTAAAACTTCAAACAAATCCGTTTATAACTGCAACATTGACAGTTAGCTGTCCCTAATTACGTTATCCTGTCATAAATTGAATTGTCATGTGTAACGTGTGATGTTTATTACTTTTTTGATGACACTTGCCTAGACTTTTTACTTGCTTTTGTGCGTAATCTATGCGAGAGATTTTGCGGCATGCTAGCTACTAATAATTATCATAATGAAACTACTTTTGAGTATTTTATCGCGGTTTATTTAATTATTTAAAGCACCATATCATATAGCTTCTCAAGCGTCGCGCTAGTTAAATAATGAAATCCTTAAAAGTAGTATTATTGTAATACTAATAATTAATTATTAATAATAGTCGAGATTGCAATTAATCAGTGTTAAGCGATATAAGGGTTCCGCTTTATCTTTTGAGGTACGGAAACCACGGGGCATCGCTAGTCAATCTTAATGAAAGTACTAGGATTCCATAAGCGTAGAGACAGTGAGTGAGCGTTCATTGCAACAATTAGTGTCAATTTGCTGTGTCTGTAATACAAGATGCCCTTTATTGTTGCTAATTGCATGCATATGCGTTACTTGCGGTCAATGTCAGGGAAAAGGAGAGAGAAATAAAAGAGAAAGAGGGAAAGATATTAAAATACGTTATAGCAAAGCCTTTATACGAGTTACTCTTGTACTACACTAAGCACCCATAAGAATATATTATTTTTTAAGCAAACGTTAACTAGCCTTGCAGGGCAAGACAGAGAGGGGGAGACCTGTTCACTCATAGCCAGTTAACGATTCTTATGAATTAAGTTTTACTTTGGTCGTGTGGTCGGTAACACACTCGTATGTTTTTAATTTACAAATTCACTACCTACGCCCATAAATGGATCCACATAATGATTGCAGGTGTGTTGCCCAGCTATCCTCGTCCTCCAACAATGGTCCAACGCAAACTCACAAGTTACACGAAACGCGACGGCATAGTTAATTTACGCCGGCGCCATGTAAGCAAGAGACTCACCAGTCATACCGGCCTAATTAGCCCGCAAGAATGACCACTAAGTCTGAAAACCCTGAACTATTGTACCAGGCTACCATATACATAGCAGAGATTTCTTTAAAACTTTGAAAATATTACATACCGTTCTTAGTACGGTAGTCGGAGAGATCACAGCTTCCTCATAACGGTTGTCGGCGTCGCCGTTTGCTTTTTGTAATCGTTTTTGTGGTTTCCAGTGTTTCGAGATGAGCAACGGTAACGTGAACAAAATCGGATATTAAACAAGTATTACCTCATAACTGATAATAGTTTATGTGGCTCTCGGTTCGCTCTGCCATCCCATTACGGGACTGTCGTCTAGATTTGTTTTGTTGAAAGATTGTTGTGAGACGGGGCGACATTTCTGCATTGCCTTAGAGTTAATATATATAGAGTATTGAAGCCATAGACCTATGATGGCGAGCGTCCATCCTTGCTAATAGAAAAGGAAGATGAGAAACATTAAAGTATCTTTGTGTATCTATTCTCGTATGCGTATTGCGTGGAAAGAAATAAATGAAAAAATAATGATAGTAAACCATTCTTGCTTTCTCTTTCGACTTAGACGGACGTGTTTTAAGCCTAAGAAGCGTTTGGTGTAAAACCTAGCCGGCTTCTCTTCTCTATACATATTACCGCCACGGTGCCGACAGCACCTTTCATGTTTTTAGACTAATTGGGGGTTAGACTGAACGATGGCAACATCATGAATTAATTGTGTCTATGGACATCGCTGGAGCACTTGCCAATAGCCTTCTTAATCCGTTTATGCATTGAGGAAACGTGCTGTGACCACACGGGGAAGTAAAGCTTATTTAGTTATAAGAAACGTATCTGGCTATGAGAGACAGAGAAAAAAAACGTGTGCTACAGTAAAATATGAAATGTAAATACTTGCCGTAACACCTGTTAAGACGTAAGTACACCTTTGTCGTATCTACTACATTAGCGCTGAAATAAATCAACGAACAGGTGATAGGCTTGTCATGATGGATGCCGACATAAGTGGCAACCAATATTCTGCATATGGCATCATGCACACATGTATGTTTATCGCGTTTGTGATTAATTCGAGGACAGTAAAGGCTTCGTACAAATAAAGCTTTTCATCGTCGGTTTCAACGTGAAACCGAACATGATCATTTGTTTCTTTTTATTGCGTAGGGGGTAAACGAGAATCGATGTTTTGTCGACTACCGACGCCCATAGACATCCGAATTATTGTAATCTTGCGAATCTTTTCAATCTCCCCTCCAATCTCAGTAATCTTACTTAAGTAAAATGTGTGCAAGAGGTGCTGCACGAGTAGTGTTACTGTTCCACACAATTTCACTGTTCGTAATTTTTTTATAAATTACTTCATTTCTAAAAGAGTAAATTAAAGAAAACTATAATCGTTTAGGTTTTATAATAACATTATGATTTAGGATTGTCTGAGAGTTCGCAAGTCTTCGTTACATATAATATCAAACTACCCGACATTTAAAATTATATTTAGTAAGTTTATCATCCATTAAACATCTTGTTACGTTCCTCCCACTGTTGGGCGTGGGTTTACTTATCATAATTCACACGGCTACATGCTGGCGAAATACTGATTGCAACGGTAGCCAACTACAAGCTCCCACACCCCACACTTCACCGACGACTCTAATAGGGCTTTCGCGTGAGCACTCGAAACGATTAGAATAAAACCACGCTAACGGATTTTGAAATCACGACGTTTCGGTTAATTTACGGTGACCATGGTAGCGGGTGAAACGCGAGGTCTGCCATGAACTCGCGTTACTAATACAAAATGATCAGCGTAAGGGAATTCCAAAAAAAATAGGGATCTAAATTCAATCGCAATCATAAAGAAACTTTGGATACACTACGACTTTACCTAAGGTACACCAGGTTAAGTTCTTCGTTAAAAAAATAGTAAGAGTAAAGCTCGTGTATTTTTTGACAGTTAACAAAACTAAAACTGTAAAAAGTTATGTATGAGTGCGTGCGCCGTCTGGTAGTGTTTGTATAGGTTTTTTAAATTAATCTAATGTATTTATAATGCATGTTACACAAAAATATTTTATTTCTGGGTATGGGTACTCTCGATTCTATCAAGTTTGAAATTACTCCATAAGTGTAATTGATAAAAATAGATGCAATGTCTTTGCACGCACAGACGCATAGCCTCATAGTTTATCATGTCATTTAAGACGCCCGGAGAAGTCTGCACTGGTTCTGCGACACACATGAGAATCGACGGAGCGTTCACTTGCACGTCTATTTGCGTACGCGTGGCGTGCTCAGACGCACACAATTAGAATGCACTTTGACATCGCCAAGGCATCCACTCGTTTCGTCACCGGCTCATCGACTGTCGATGCGTCGAGTATTGTAACATGTGCGTCGATTTAATAATTTTTAGGGTCCCGTACCTCAAAAGGAAAAATTTGGATTATTTTGTTGTCCTTTGTCTGTCTGTCCGTCCGTCTGCCAACAAAACCAAAAGGATGCCTCCCGTTGATGTAGAATCATGCAAAACACACACAATATCTCACGCGATTTTATTTTAATACATTTTCAAAAAAAATTTTTTTTAGCAATGGGACCGTTTTTACGACTACCCATGAACATCCGCATAATTACTATGTCGATTTTCTCTCCCCCCCCCCCAATGGGTCACGCCGCATATGGAGGTCCGTCCTTAGTCTGCAGGAGACGAATGATCTATAGAGTTTACTCCTTAAGAAACGTCAGTGTAATGCCTTAGCATGCGGTATAAAAATATAACGAGCAAAATGGTGTGAGAAACACATGTTCGGTGTCGAAGTGTAAACTACACTCGGTTGTCGAAGCACACTGTTTTTATGCCATTGACTAACAAGGATACGGAGTGAACCTCAAAAACATTAAGACAATAGGAGTCATTGACCTCCCTCAGCCCAAAGGGCACAAACAGTACAAAATGTGATCGGACTGTGGTAAATCGAGGTGTGTCTTGGCCTAAAAATCCCATAACTTTTTTATTTCTAAAGATTAAGCTGTGAAATTTTGTCCAAATAGAAAGTAGTATATAAGGTTTCAGATGAGGTGTATTTTCGTACAATTAAGTTTAACATACTGATATGGGTAGGAAAATAAATGAAACCGCAACAGATAGCGGTTTTTGGTTTTTGAACGCCTTTTTGAAGCAAATTTTTATAAATATCTTTTGTGAATAATTAGACTACAAATCACCACCAACCACCATCAAATCCAAGACGTGGGGAGACGTAGGTAACAGTCAAAAGTCTCGATGAACTTGAAAAGGACCTTTTTTTGGCCGCACTTTATTCAGATATTTTTTTTCATGAATATTTTAAATCGAACTTATAAATGTTTTAACTGCATCAAAAGACAAAGACAAGCTTCTCAGAAATGTATAATACTTTACATCTATTGCTAAAACATTTTACATTAAAATAAATTGAAAATGATGACGTGAACAGGCTTTAAATGGGTATTTATAGGAACAACAAGTTTGTCGCATGACTATAAATTTATTGTATAATTAATTCACAATAGCTTAGTTTGAACCTTAAAGTATAAATAAAAAAAGTAAAAAAAAAGTGGCAATAGCGATATTGAGGAAAACCATTTTTGATATGCCGTAGTTCTACCATTTTGCATAGTGCGGCGCTCTAAAAGGCACTGAGTTCTCGCTAAACCACGAACGCAGACTTAATCAGTATAATATATGTTATCATCACGCCGCGGTTTCACCCGCGTAACTCCGGTCTCCGACTAATAGTCGTAGCGTCATGGTATATAGCCTATAGCCTGCCTCGATAAATGGTCTATTCAACACAACAATATTTTTTCATTTCCGGCCAGTAGTCCCTGAGATTAGCGCGTTCAAATCAAAATTAAAAAAATAAAAAATATGGAGCATACTTAATAATTTCTTATGTTTGTCCGAATGTTACACATTATGATAAAACTAATTTAACGGATTTTATCGCGGTTTATTAAATATTTTACAATCCCGACGTTTCAGAAGGTTTACAGCTTCCACGGGTGGACTGACATGACAAATGTCCTGATGTCATAAGTTATTTAAAATACCCGAAGATTTTATGATTACTTAGTTTTTTCGATTAACGCAGAAAGCGCTCGTTGCATCATGCAGCTGTGAGGTGTTACGTTTGCATTTTGATTTGATTGTTTTTCTTCTGAAACGTGGGGACCGGAAAATACATACTTAAGCTACTTACTTAAATTATCGTGATAGAATTTCTCATCCAAACTTTCGCATTTATAACATTAGTAAGACACTTTTATAAAGTAGGTATATTTTATTTTAATATTTTTAAATGAACAAAATTTCTTAGTTACTTAATTTAATAATAATAATATCGTTTATTTCAAGGACAAGAAATACATAGACTGTGTGTTAGTAGCAGTTTTGTTATTCTATATTGGTCATTATTCTACAAAAAAAACTATTTACGTCATTCTATGGCTATCTCTTTGAAATATCTTAATAGAAACTAATTTCACGTGTAAGTAACATTGTACATACAACTTATTTCATGCTACCTAGTCCTTAGAACTGGTTAACTTTACCTCTCCTAGCGGTCTCGGCCTCGCACGGGTGTGTAACAAAGTATGGCACAAACTATAAATTTTAATTTCAGCCTCGTAAACTTTACACGTACATGGCAGAAGCAAATTCAATTTATAACAGAGCAACGTCTGTCGGGACACGTAGTTGTCAATAATTTCAGCAGAACCATAAGGCACAAGTTTATAGTTTTGTACACTACTCAATCTGATACCGGTATCGGCTGATCACACCGATATCTGGGCTAATCTGGCCAAATGTACGAAGAATGTACCAGTATTTTCACATCAGTTAATTAGTACGATTGCAATGACAAGGCAGAGGTTTTTCATTTTGTGCGCGTCCTTCGCACTATCCGCTCCGATGTCGGTTATCGACGGTACGTACTTCCTACGCGTTTACCATTGATTTACAAAAACACAAGACGTACGATCTCATACTGAACTGTCACTGTAAAATATCCATGATGTACACAAACACATTTTTTGCAATGTCAACCTAAAGTGTATGATCTTAGAGTCTGCACTGGAAAAACGATTTTTCTAAATCAATGAGCAGCAAGGTTTAATCCTAACCTTTTTGACACCTTCAGTTACAATTACATTATAGAAAGTTTTCATACTGATCCCTAACGTTTTAGAAAATGATAAGCCCATGGTTCATCACATTGGGTAAAAGATTTTTTCAAATCGGTCCCGTGGTTCCGGAGCGTATTCAATGAAAAGAAACAATCAAATGTTACCTTTATAACATTATTATAGATTCTCTAGCGTCATTCCAACTACCCGCCGGCCAGTACAGATGTTTCACAAAACACCCTGTATACGCATACGCAATACCGCCTTAATAGAAATCGTCGTGTCAATTAAGGACGCGTCTTCACATTGTGCTAAACGAAATGTCCTTCGTCGGAGCTACAGATTGCAAACGTCTTTCGTCATATTCCAACCTCTCGGACATCACGGCAGAACTCTTAATTTCCACCGTCACCACCTTGATCTCCCAACTGTGCGTTTCGAGCGCAATCTCCTACCGCGCACAACTTTGACGTGGAACCGGCTGCCACCGTCGGTATTTCCGAACTGATGCGATATGGGGTTCTTCAAGAAAAGAGCTTACTCCCATCGTAAAGGACGGCAACTCGTCTGCATAACCTCGGGTCATGCAGATGTCTAGGGGCGGCGGTAGTTACCTACCACCTGCTCGTTTGTCCCTTATCCTATAATCCCCTCCCACTACGCTGTATAAAGTTAATAAGATGTATTGACTCGGTCATACGATACCGCTTTGAAGGTATAACCATCACCTTCGCGCGGCGTACAGTTTGTGAGATGCCGGTGGTCCATTTGAAATTATGCGGATTTTCATGGGCGTCCATAGTCGTAAAAAGGGTCTAATTGATCGTTTGTCATACTATACTAAAAAGAACATCGTTCGTCGGGCTAAACAGGCTAGATTACGCGTGGGCGCTAAACGTAGGTTGCATTTGCTAAAACTATCTCAGTAACACAAGTATTCGATCGCGTCTACCGTACGGCCTTGAACTTGACTTGCTGACACACCAGACATCACCGATCGAGTTCTGCTCGTACTAGCTAATGAGCTTATGTTAGACAATCGAACACGGTGTGATACGACAAATGAGTAACAGTACTCAGTTCCAGTGGAAGATGTCACATTACGACTTTACGAGAGGTACCACCCCGTTCCTGCCGGCCCGATTACGATGCAATGCGGCGTGGCAGACTTCTTACTGACAATGATTCAAAATTACAGACCCAGTGATCGTGTGCAGTTGAACCTAACCGCGCGCATAGAAACTTTTAGCAGTTACAAAATGATGGAGGCCTGGTATTCATTCCCAGTAAGAGTTAGTTAGGCCTATGTCCAGCAGTGGACCGATAAGGGCTGATAATGATGATGATGACGAAGAGTCAGTTAAGATGCAGTGCATCTGAATTGGGCCAGAACTGGGAGGCACCTCTCGCTCACACGATAACGCAACGTTACAGCTGTGCTGTGGCGGTATATCCGTTTTCGATGGTCCCTTGGAGGGGCAGAATAAAAGAAGGCAGCAGAACTATTTAGTAACTAAAATGATTAACTTGATTAGTAAGTAACTTTTCTAGGTATCTCCTGTAGTCATACTATACCTTAAATTTATAATTTTTGAATTAGTGCAACTTCCATGTAGGTAAACTTACCTGAAAAAGAGAAATACATTTAGTTAGTAACCGAATTTCGCCCACGGCAACCTTCTTTTTAGAGACTAGCCAACTGCGCAGGACTTATTGTAGTGCACAAGAACACTCCCTGTTCCCTCATGCGCCTATTCCGATGGGACGGTATTCCGATACAACCGGAGATAAATTAATTAGTACTAGGATACCATCGCCAAACGACAATTGACACAATTGCAGCACGTTGTATTTTCAAGTTAAATCTGATTAAAATGCATAGAACAAAATATATTCAAAAATGGAAGATACACGATTTCATACTGACATGTCACTCTAAAGAATCCGTGATTATACATAAATATATTTTTTTGCAAAGTTCACACTTTTTATACGGTTGGTTTTGAGACGCTGAATATACATACACCTTGGTATTTTTGGAAATCAATGCATTAACCCTGTATATTTTTAATTGGTGTCAATAAAATATCCTTAGAACATACAAAAAATGAGTTATTGTGTGATGAATGGCATCACATCGACTTATGCGGATATTAATGGGCGTTAGTAGTCACCAAATGGGTTCGACTGCTTGTTTGTGCAGGACGGAGGAGCAGTCGGACTCATTTGATGCCATGAAAAAAAATAAGTGACGATGGTCATGATTCTCACCGTATTACGTGTCTCGTACTAAGCCTTCTACACTAATCTCATACACGTGACGCGCCCACGCGAGCTAATTCATACAAACATACACACGTGTTACTGCAGTATTGCTTACATAACATGCACCTTAGTAATCATATTGGCTTTGTACTTTGAATCGATTGCGGCTGACTAGTCGTGATATGTCGTAATCGATAAATCAGGTGAAGCACCTATCGGTTCGGACGAATCGAGATGGGTGTGCACATTTTAGTTTAATAAAACTAATATACAATAGTAAAATTTCACGTAATAAAATATGTTATTGCATAGCTGTTGCCAAGCACTCAGAACAGTTTAGGAAAACGAAGCGTTGGTCGACCGTTCACCAGGTGGGAAGACGATCTCCGTGCAGTAGCCGGCCCGGGATGGACGCGAGTAGCAGAAGATCGGTCGTCTTGTCGTTCATTTAGAGAGACCTATGTCCAGCAGAGGACCGATAAGGGCTGATAATAATGATGATAGCTGTCGTCAGTATAACTGCGTGAAATGTATCCCAGGGGAGCATTATTTATATCGGAAATAACAGATTAGTAGCTGCGACCAGCTTCTCCACTCGTATGTAACGAGACGGATAAATGATGGCTCACTTTTTTCCGACCTCATGTAGCTGCAAAGCTCTACCTTCGATGGATCATGGCACTACATCTCACTCAGAAACTAAAACCCAGCAATATTTTTTTCAAATCGAATCAGTAGTTACTGAAATTAGTGCAAACAAACGAACTCTGATAGATATGTGCCAATTTACCGAAATTTCACAAAAATCCGTTGATTAGTCACTGCGTGAAAATAATCATTAGCAGAAAAAAAATGTTAGTTATAAGGACCTAGCCTATTGTCCGTCCACTGACATCCGTAATGACTTTTTCATATAGGATGAGCGATGCGCCCGGCTTCACCCGTAAAAAACACAGGCCCGACTGTTACCTGAACAATTTATACACTTAAACATTTCTTGGAAATCGGTCTATCTTTTAGTAAAAGCCGCACGAAACTACGTTTATATTACAGGCCTGGCCCAGCAGTCATTACCACTGCTACTCCGGTGCCGCCAGGATCTACAGCATCATCCACTATGAGCCCTGGGAGTCCGCGGTAAAGAGCTAAGACTGTCTTAGGAACCGCAACGAATGTAACCAGAAGAAAATAGGAGCTGGAAGTCATTCCAATTTCTCTCCTTAATCGAAGCGGCGACAGTACTGCATGACGATGACTTTTACAAGAGAAAGAAGAGAGAGGGCAGCCAGGCGAATCCTTGTTTAAATACTTCGATAGTTTTGTAAATTTTGAGATAATCGATCACGAGCAGGCCACATTGGTCGCAGAACAGATAACAGCTGGAAGCTGACAAGTTCTCGAGTGGCGGTCCCGCACAGGTGGACTGACTTGGTTAAGGTGGTGGGAAGCCGCTGGATACAAGTGACCCGTGACCTATGCGAACGATCTGATGACAAACGGATGGCATTGGGGTACTTTGTTTATTAATACATAGATAAGGGTATGAGGCAACTACCGGCACAGATGTGCACAACCTTTTATAGCGTCGAGATTTTTTTTTGTTATTAGAAAAACGAGCAGAGGAATATATAATAACTACACCACAAACATCTGCCATGCAAACGCATTGTCATCCTTTCCTCCATTTCGCTATTGCTGCATTGCCGTCCGTTTGCCACTGATATTAAGGTAAGGTCGTTGATCCGGACGCGTGCGTTTGTTATGTAAACAGTTGGTCCGCGCGCTAGTTATAGTACAACCTGGCAGCGCGCCAGCCGTGGCTCTCGATAACACCTCCTTAACGAGGGAAACTGATCGAATGGCTTAAATCCGGGATACATTAACGAGCGGCCAAAACACTAAAACTGCCTGGTGCTAGTAATACGACATTGCAGACTACTCTCGGACCCTCCGGCCGTGATGTTAAAATCTTTAGCTGTTACAAACACTCTCATATCGGGGATGCATATCTCTCATCTGCGGGAGAGAGGGGAGGTCAGTCAATCTGTCGAACCTAAACGTAGTCTCCTCGCCAGACGAGCACCCATAACAATCCGATGAAGCTGTTTTGGGCTTCTCTTCGCTTCCACATCATAAGTTCGGGTCACGAAAATCAAAAAAAAAATTAACAAAGTAACTGGCCCCGAACTATTCGGACTTCCTTATGAAGACCAATACGTGGGTACTCATTCTTTGGCTCCGAGTCCTCGTTTCTGCCTAGCATATAAAAAAAATTAAAAAAACCGGTCAAGAGCGATTTGGATTCACCGACGAAGGGTTCCGTGGCAGTAAATCAAAAAACTCTTCTCTCTTAAACTACCCAATCGACTCCGTTCAAACCCGTGAAGTTTATATTGATTTCTATAATCCCAAGGTGATGTCCCGTAGATTAGGTAGCCGACCCCGATATTATATGGGAAAAAAATCTATTTAATCGTTGTATTATAAAAAAAAAATTGAAAGTTTGTCTAAACATTTGGATTTCTAGAATCCCTTCCCCCTCCCCTCCCTATGTAACTTACAGTAATAGTGTACAACTGTTTCAAGTCGTTCACGATGACCGTATAGCAGGTTGTTCGCATTAATCCATACTCAATCTAGAAAAAATGGTCTGCGATAAAACATGATCGTACCCCTCCGTACAACGTGGTCCTCCGTCATCTCCGTCAACTCCGCCACGTCATCACTTATATCCATAGTATTCTATATCGTCTTTGACGTACGTCAGAACTACGAATGTTTGGTTATTTCAAATATTTTTTGAGAATTTAGTGGCAAACGAGCAGTCTTACCCTATGATAATAGCTTAATTGTTATGTATCTTGTAAATTCTGTGATGTATTACGTGAGCGAGGACTACTTCCCCAGTCACTCCAGCCCACTTCAGCTTTCATGCATGGCTACTAAATCCTACTAAATTTATTGAACATTAAAAGGATCATATACTATAGACGAGAAATCGAGTCATGCTGACTTGGACTAGCAGAAACCGCGTCAGGATCCATCACATTCGTTTGAGCCAGTTTTTCCTTAGGGCGCTTCATGCCGTTCAGAATGAGCTACGATGCAGACCACATCGCGACGGTGGCCTGATGACGCAGTGTTACCCGACATTCCATAAATAGAAACACCTCATTTATACATTTAATCATAATCCGGTAAAGAAGGTCCATACCCACATGAATTAGGGTTGTACGAATAAAATACCTCTTAATTTTTTTTCAACTTAACATACTTTTTACTTTAGTAGAGAAGGTGTAATCATTTTAATTAACTTTAAAGTGTAATATAAGTGATTACGCTACGTCTAAAAAGTAAAAATTCTTTAGTAAAACTGTTAAAATTAGAATGTTAAAACTCATTCATCTGGCTTCCTACAGAATTATACGTAGCTATGCCTCGCGTTTTTACACGCGTACGTTTTTTAGTTGCCAGTTCCAGATTTATTTTTATATCCTAAGTTGCAAAGAATATTATTCTTTCTTACGTGCATTGGCCTAAATCTCATAAAAGTATCATATTGGTACGTAAGATCAACTCAACAAGCTGAAATCTGGATTTCAGGTGTATACGCCAGTCAGTGCATCAGTAGAAATTATATTATATTAAGATGAATTGAAACCAAAATTGCTGAATACAAATGATTAAGATTTGTATAAGGTAAAAGTGCTATGAGGTACCTATGCATATGCATACGTCCATGAGCTTCCCCTTAAGGGATAGTGGACGATTGCCCTTCATTAGATGTTTCGTGTCCCAACAGCTCTTTCAGGTACTATCGGTGCGTAGAACATCTTCTTTATCTTATCTCGCCTGGAATAAGACTATCCAGCCAAGTAAGAGGTACCCATTCACCCAGGTGCAAAGAGAGTGGAGGCCTTTGTCCAGCAGTGGTACACACCAGGCTAAACAATAATAATAACAACGGACATTACGTTTTTACATGAATCAATATCATCAGAACTAAAAGATAAAATATAATAATTGACAAATGGTGAGTGGCAATCCTATAGCGCACACGTTACTTTTCTCACTTGTGTTTATTATTGGACGGCGCAGCGCCTACCCGACGACTTCCGAAAATTATTTTCCGAGAACACGAGCAAAAGAACGTGAACAGAACCAAAACAGGTTTGGTGCCATGTAGCTGACAGATCCGGGGCACCTCAGTGGTGGAAGGGGGGAGGGCGGTTTCCCCCAGTCATGATAGCTCAACGAGCTCTTCCAGATCCCAAGACAATGCAAGGCCAACTTTAACTGCCGTGCGTTAGAGGGGGTGGCGAGGGAACATGATCGCCTAGGCCAAGATAATAATAGTTACTTTAGCTAATCTTAAATAACCATCAGGATGTATCATTCCCATCTGCGGGAAAGGTGTGGTGTTGTCCTCGTATCGACCACAAATCTCGCCTGGACCGTCGCCCGACGTGTCTTATAGTAGCCGATGGAGCTGCACTGGACACTTCCGTCACCATTTTTAGTGGATATCTGATTCAGCCGCGAGACCCACACACCTGCTGGATCCCAGGTCCGGTGGCAGAGGTTTGCGGAAACTCACTTACACACTGATTAAGCCAGCCAGTACTTATATTTTGTGATCCCACTGTTGGGTACCTTATCCTACAAAACTGCTTTATACTTATATTATATGGAACCATAAAAATCTGACTGAAATAACAGAATCTGACAACTACAGAGTGTGTGCGTCTATGGGTCGCAATATCAACGTAACTTTCTTAGGGTTCCGTACCTTAAAAGGATAAAAACGGAACCCTTACGGTATCACTTTATTGTCTGTTTGTACGCCTTTTTTCTCTAAAAATACTCTATAAAGACTTTTTCCTCGGGAACCCGTATGCACTTTGCCGGTTTTTAATTTTCCATTGTTTTTTTTCTGCTCCGTACTGACGGAAGTTTCCAGTGGAGCTTCATAGGTTACCATGAGACACGTCGGGCGACGGTCTAGGTGAGATTATGGACATAAGGGGCATACCCCTCCTTTCCCGCATATGGGAGGGATGCATCCCTATTCTTATATAAGATTTGCTAAATTAACTATTATTATTTTTGCCGAGGGAACCGGGTCTCCTCGCCCCCTCTCTAAAGAGGGGGGGGGGACTCACGCGCGGCAGCTTTGGCCTTGCATTATCATGGGGGTTGGAAGAGCTCATTGAATTTTCAAGACTGGGAAATTTTTTCATTGCGATAATGTCAACACATACTTATTATGAAACGAAGTCCCCAAAGCTCTGTCTTTATTTTCTAGAGACAATAGATTTAGAAATCTACTAATGGATTTTCATGCTGTTTTCACTCACGGCGCTGCCCACTGCTGGCAGCGATTTCCGAGGAACATTTTGGCGCATAATCTGGCACCCGTAAATCATGGACGAAGCCGCGGCGGATCGCAAGTTACTAATAAAATTATACTTCTTTATTTAAACCAAAAAACCGTTAACAATCTATCAAATTATGCATTACGCTGCTCGCTTGAATACAAGTCGTTTACCCGGACGTGTACCGTTCCTTCTCATTACGCCGGCCCGGTGGCGACTTGGTATTCAAGCAGCGTCCGCAGCGGAAGTACATTGTGCTGTGCGAAGTGCGATGCAATACTATACGTGTTACTAACACAGACACAAATGACACACGACCTCTACCCGCCATGAGCTCTGCCTTCACAAATACATCGAGGCCAGCTTTAGCCACCGCGCGTGAGCTGCCCTTCGTTAGCGGAGGGAGAGAACCACTATAACTGTAGTTTATTTCAGCTACCAGGGTGCATCTCGCCCATCTACGATGGTCTCTCCGGCGACCAAAAACAATTCCAGGCTCATTGCCCGACGAATGTTACCGATTTCGTTAAAGTTTCACTGGCCAAAAAACCAAAAGGTGGAAAAACACCAAGTACAACTGGTGGGAATGCACCTCGCACCATTTGAAAAACTTGAGTTCTCCTGAGAGTATGGCGGAGAACAGAACACCATTTTTGTTCAATGATAAGCGTTTATTTTCTAATATAAAAGATGCTTTTCTATGAGATAGGGGCCGTACTAGCTGTTGATGGGACTGCCAACTTCCGAGAACATAGGGAATGAGACACCTAAGTCGTATCGGATCGGAAAAACCGAGGGAGACAGCTGGTTCCACAGTACTACAGCTGTGGATGTACGGACATAGAGATGATGGGCGTGGAAATTCATATTCTGTCGCGATGTTATGTATGTTACAATAAGGAAGGCAGTAGCCCACAGATTCGCAAGGTTCCAAAATTTGAAGTAGTCAACATACGCGAGTGAAACCGCGCGGCGCTAATATATACCTATAAAATCGAATGTTAATGCTATAAACGTCTGTCCCAATTACGAGACAGTGCGCAGTCGTCAGTCGGCACACCCAAATCGATAATAAACAAATGTTTTCGCGAGCCATCCCTAAATAATGCTCTCTGTGACAGCCTCGCGTGCGGGGCCACAGTAATTAGCGATAGCCTAGCCTCATTTGTTAGACACTAATCGATACATGTTGCCGACCAGCAAGTAATTATACTAAGAGGTGTTGCCAGGGCGCGACGCCCCGGCGTTGGTTGGGCCTGATCTAGGTTGTTCGAATTCTCCACCATGGTTCAAGCCCGTCGTGGCGGAGGAGCTCAGTAATCTGAGGCGCACCCTACATCTTGGGCGAAGCCAATTGAACCGAGGGGGCTGCTCACTTTCCCCTCTTACAAGAGGAGGGGACTAGGGAGCAGAATGAAGAGGCCTTCTTGGCACCCCGCTTATAAGAAGGGAAGAGCACACGGGGCAAGGGAAGGGGAGAGGATGGGAACCTCGCCCCATTGCACTGTCCGAAATTTGTGGGGTTGTACTAGTGTGCGGGGCAACCCTTATGAGGAGGAGGTGTCGGTCCCTTTGGGTCGTCGTAGTGACCAGAAATTTTTTAGTTCCGGGGCACCTCACTAAAGAATCTTGGCACTCGCGGCCACCACCACCACCCACAGCCGGTGAAGGCCTAAATGCGTAGCCCCGCGTCAGCAAAAAAAAGAAGTAACTCCGATTTGGAGGAGTGTGGGACCGGCCAGTTCAGATCAGGTGCACCTCAATTTAGGCAGACTGTGGCGCCCACGGGAGTTTAACACGTATTCGGTTTAGGCGCGAATCCTACACAACTATAGTATCCGTATGTAGCGGAAGGTAATGCTGTGTTGCAGCGAAACTGAGCCGGCACGACCGAAGTGATGATAGCTCGCGTATGATACTAAAAAAAATGGCTATTCTATCGCATTATGTACGATTTGTAAGAAGCAAGTAGCCCATTGCAGAAATGGAGCAAAGGACGACAGCGCATCTACGTAACTGATTGTGCAATATAGGCATCATTACTCGCCTAGAGCCCCGGATAACCATATAACACACAGAGTTTACCTGACCACAACCTGTTCTGGCATACCTGGCAGTCGCTTTGCTTGCTCCGGACACATGTAGACCGCTGCAAACAAAATATGCAACGATGGGGCCAAATACGAGAACAATGTCAATGAGGTGCCCCAAAATAGAGTGGCAATGTCCACAACGACTTCTTGGCATCTTTCTATGGCTAACGATTCCGCTATGTCTATGGGACAGTTCTAGTCTGTTGAAATTTAGGCCGAACCACTCACTCGAGAAGAAGAACAAACAGTAATTCACAGAAAATAGACACGATGATCAATTAACTCCACAGTCGGTGCAATGAACGCACTATCAAAGTTTTTGCAGCACGTGGAACCGAAATTAGCATGCTTTAGCACACAGTGCTAATAAATTATGTTGTCTGTTGGTAAGTGCTAAAAGTATCGTGTTAAATTTTGAAATGTTACGTCACAAAGTTTAAAAATCCCGCTACCCCTTGACACGGTATGTCATGCTTGATTCCCTCCCTTCCGCTCAACTTTTGACGCAATTTATTAATGGCCCCCTATCAGATTAAGAAGACACAGTAAGGTTCTTTCCCGTAAAATATTTTGTTCACATATTTTTTTTTCTTATCTCCTGTTCTGGTATCAATGAGAGCGCATGTTAAAAGTTCTCTATTAAAATTTCTTCCAAACGCACCAAAGTGAATAGGTAGAACTTCAATACACTTACAATACTACTTTCATGGACTTTATTGCAATTTATTTAATATTAATAGAAAGGACAATCCTGGTGGACTGTTCACCAGCCACGCACATCCAATAACTTCTCTCCGGTAACTACGAGCCTGTAAACATGTGCGTAATTGGAAACGCCCAATACCAACAATCAATTTAACGCCAAACCCACCACGCCCTCAAATGGCTTGTAGCACGAACTACATACATAAACAAGTGGCTGTTATTTACAGTATTTAGCGATCCCGTGAATAACAAGGACCAAATTATACAATAAAACCTTACCTGGGAATCGCTCTATTTGAGGGTGGAGATCGCATGAATATCGGATCGGCACTTTAAGATAAAATCGATCACATACAGACATACAGGATTAGGGAATTTGCTTTATACATATACTTGAGACCCCCCCCCCCCCTCATCCGCTTCCGTTTCACCCGTGATTAACAGGTGATAAATTATACACAAAAATCCTTTTCGGGAATGGCTCTATCCATGAGTGAAACACGCATGAAAATCCGTTTAGAAAATTTTGAGAAAATCGATCACAAACAGACAGTCGGCTTTTGGGGGCTTTTTTAGATAGATCAGGTTCAATGTATACAGTAGGACACCGGAAATGGTCCAAAAACTTTATGTAATGAATTAAAAAATGTGTCAATGAATGTTATTGTGGTACAGGGCAAAAATATTTTACAAAAAATACCCAGATACACAGTCTCAAAACCATTCGTATAAATGCATATGTCAAATTATGCACTTTGTAAAGGTAATGTAACAACCTTACGCGCATGTAAGGTTGACTAAAACACTATGTTTATGTACAATTGACGGTGTTTCAGAATGACAATTAGGTATGAAATCGTACACATCTCGTGTTTTTCTAAATCGATGCGTAAAGGATATTAAAAGATAATAGAGCTTATGACAAATAGCTACCTTGGGAATAAGACGCTCTTCCCAGGCTGCCTCTGTATAACATTTAACTATTTCTAGAGGTGTAATAGAGGAACCTGCGACAATTTGAGATGAATAAATATGAGTCTATACGTTTCATCGAATTTTAAATCAGAATGTTTTTGAAGTCTCATCTCAATTATGTAAATATACCTTTTGAAACTTAAAAATAACAACTAACAATAATATTCTTTTAATTAATGACTTTATGTAACTTATTCATTTATTATTTAACCTAAGATTATAAAAACTACTTTAAAAAGATAATGCCATGAATTGGGCCGGTGCGACCGAGAAGGTACCTCTCGCGAACAGGATGACAGCGTAGATTAACAGATTCTTCCTCGCGTTTCGTGCTGTTTGTGAGTAGCCGGTGGCTTTTTGGAAAGGAGAACAACGCATTTGAATTTGCTTTAACTGAAAAAATAAAATAAAAGAAGAGATTTTTATGGGCAACGTACACTTACAGAAGTTAATTTAATAGTTGGTAGCAGTTAGCACTGCGTGTTGCCACAAACAATAAACATAATGACAAAACCGTTACTACGAAATTGGCCCGTACAGCTCGTCAAATATCAATTGCGTTTATCTGTATATCCGTTTAGTCTATAATCAAATAGCTGTTAGTACCGTCGTTAATTGGTCACACCTATATTGTCAGTAAGTTCCTAATAGACTAACCGGGATTTTAATATGAACATGTGACACCAGCCCTCAAACTACTTTCGGATTAATTTTTTTCTTTCATAAAGTACCGACATCTCGTTTAAGTAGTGACACATTCCGTTTTTTTCCGTTTTTTAAGTTTTGTTATAAGTTGAAAGTACCAACATACAACTGGATATTTTACGGTTGGTAGCACTGGATGTTGCCACAAACAATAAAACTAATAACACAACCGTTAATACGAAATTGGCCCGTACAGCTCGTTAAATATCAATTGGGCTTACCTGTCTATCCGTTTAATCTGTAATCGAATAACTGTTAATACTCATGGTGATTGCTGACACTGGATACGACCGTGCGATTTGAACATAGTGTTGCTATTTTTGTTAAGCTTTCTCCTTTTTTTTTTATAGTAGAGGCGTGCAGTTTTTTTCAAAGGACATGTAAATTAGTTCCACTGGCTTACAGCAGAAGAGGAAGCTGCTGTGTTCAAACATTTGGGGGTCAAACCCTGGGAAAGCAAAGGCGTATGGTGTAGGCAGATCTACAATGGCACCCTGTTTTCAGCTGCAATACTCGAGTCTATCTTGATTGAATTAAATTATTTTCTGTCGTCGCTTTCGACGATGAAGGCGGTGTTGATCACTTGCAGCATCTGTATTCTTGTTGTGTCATCGGGTGGAAGAAGCTGACATTTAGCTGATGATGTGAATCCAATGCCACATGGACCTCCTAAAATTGCCAATGCAGTCGCAGGGTGACAGTTACTAAACCGTTCCTTACTTTTTATTACTTTTTCAACTAAAATTTGATTACGTGGACTTGAGGACCAAGCTGGTTCATGAGTGACGAGAGCGTTACGAAAACAAGGCCAACGGAAGTTGAGAGGGAGATATTAGTTAGATAGAGAGATTAGAGAGTGGTGAGAATACCTATTCTTTTTCTCTTCAAATGCACTGGGCATTAAATAAAGTTAAGTTATTTTAATTCAGTCTGTGGTCAAAAGCGAACACGCATTTTACTAGTACGCGTTAAAAGTGTCCATCTGTAAGCAATAACTAATTCTTCCAGGTGAGTAGAATAGACCGATAAAGATTTAGCATTGTACAGGAGTGGCTCCTATACTAAGTAACGTATCCAATAAAAATCATTTTGTTGCAAGAGTCGCCAATGAAATGCTAAAAGCGAACACTTCATACACGGCTTCGGTGATCCAAACATCTGCCATATTCCGATTTTGATATTCAAATATGGCCGCAACGCGTACAGCATGAAGTTCGTGATAGTGGCACACAACCGAGTCCCGTGTGAACTTAGCGCACGTGCGCGCGGGCTCATTAGCAATCTGCATTGTGATGTTGAAAGTTAAAACACGTTTACTGGAATTGCTCGGCACAATGCACCTTTGCTACGCTACACTTACGAATCACATTTAAACGCAAAACGTATGCGTCAGATTAATCAAACCTGATTCGCTTCGGAGCGAAAATAATCATTTTCATGCCAGTTTTTAGTAAGAGGTAGTGCCATGCTACATTGCAGCGGAATTGGGCCTGCACGACCGGGGAGGTACCTCGCGTTCACTTGATACCGTCGTAAAGTGAAATCTACAGTGTCACGTTTCGTGTGGTTTGTAAGTAGTTGGAATCCCATTAGGGGGCAGTGAAAAGGAGGTCAACGCATCAGCATAGTAGTTATGCTGATGCTCTCGGGCGTCGGTAGTCGTAGAAAGGCTCCGATTTCCCATTTGTCCCCCTTATACTATAAAAATGTTCTTTCATACGTTCGCTTTTTTATTTTCACAGAACTCTAAAATTTTGTACTGGTTCATGCCTACATAATCCTAGTAATAAATAAGTTAAGGTATATTTACAACCACGTGAATTAAACAGTTATTTCTAACGGTTCTTCGTAATCACTTCGTCACTGTTACGCGCTGATAATGACAAGTTCATGATTGACATCACCATCAGTATCCTACCGACTTGTAGGACACCTGGACTTGTAGGACACCTGGACTTGTAGGACACCTGTACTTGTAGAACACCTGGACTTGTAGGACACCTGGACTTGTAGGACACCTGGACTTGTAGGAAGATTTCTACATAGCATAAAGGTGCAAATTGGAGCCTTTTGATGATTACCGACGCCCATTCGCATGATTGTTATGCAGATGCGTTGACCTCCTATCATCCCCCCCCAATGGGTCACGGCTACTCACAATTGGCACGAAACGCGACAGCGATGCTGTCACTTTACGCCAGTATCAAGTGAGCAAAAGGTACCTCCTCAGGTCGTGCCGGCCCAATTACGTTGCATAGGAGGATGTAGTGCACAACGCACGGCACTACACTCCTAAGCAGCGGCTTAGCCAAATTGGGCAGTCACTTTACGGTGGTGTCATGTGATCGAGAAAGATACTTATGGAAATAAAAACTTTGCCTACCCCGCGTTACCGGTCTCGAACATTGCTTGAAGTTTGTTCAGTTTCAAATTTATCACAAAGTCGTGGAAAAATAATTGAAAATTAAGGAGCAGTTAGTGATAGTCATATATTTTTTGTTTTGTCTAAATATGCAAAGGTTGTTCGCCAGTCGTATAGATGACGATGCCCTAATTATACTGTATCACTTACCTAAACAACGGCAATAAAAACAGTAAGTGGAGCGTTACGCAGGAACTTAAACCGTTGAGAATTACTATTGCGTCAATTAGAAACATTTCACTTAAATAATAATATGTTGAAGCACTTTAATATGTTATACAAGTTAAGTGATAACGGTAGCTGCAAGCGCGAAGAATTATTTCTTGATGTGTACGAGTTATAGTAATGTTCCGAATGGGCGGAGCCTGCCACCGAGAGAACGTAACGAGTCGTTTCTTGCACACCATCAGGCGATGCGTTCACAGATCAGTTAGGCAACCGTCATTATGTAAAATTGTATCGTCCGTAAGCAGCAGCTTTTTATATTTGAGTTCATAGAGAGGAACTTTACGGCCGCCATTAAAGATTACTTAGTAAATAGTAGTTAGTATCAGTAGTAAATGACCGAGTAGTTGGTCCATTGTGAAAGCGATGCTGTGTATTGTAGGGTGTGAGATGCGGTCAAGTGCGAGCCAAACTTACATACCGAGGGCTTCGGGTATAAATTACATGTATGATGTTTCTTTTTGATTATTCTTCTACCAAGTTTCTCTTCACAAATTGCATAATTCTAGGTTACCGTAATTTTCCCTTTAGTTTTCAATGTAACAAAGTAGCACTACCAGAGTTGTGTTTCTACTTTTGTGTAACTTTTGAGACACTTTGGGCGAAGCTGCTCTTTGTACCCCTCTTATAGGAAGAGGGGACTGAAAAGCAGGAGAAGGAGGTGCTTCTGCGCACGGGGCAAGGTGCGAGGATGGGAACCTCACCCCACTGCACTGTGGTAAATTCGGCGAGGTTATCGTGTAGTGCGGGACAACCCCATTTGTGCAGGTGTCGGTCCCAAGGGGTCTGACTTGCCGTCGAGGTGGTCGGTCTCATTAATATAACACCTGTGGACCTGATGTCGATGACGTCGAGTTGGCGCTCTAGTACATTGCGCCGACGTACTGACGCAACGGGGTGAGCGCGGGGAGGGGAAAGGGGAGAGAGGAGCTTCACATTGTAGCGAGGTCTACATATAACGCGACCGCGCACCGACGTGGTGTAAAACGTAAACACGTATGCGCGTGTGGATTTTATAAAGTGCATGCATGCAACACACGTGATTAGTAAGCGAATATTTCTGCGTGCGTCGCGTACGTAACTAGTGAAGATCACGTGTGTAACAGAAACTATTATTATAGTATAGGGGGCCAACGAGCAATCGGAGCCTATTACGACTACCAACACCTATGAACATCCGCATAATTACAGTGCCGATGCGTTGCACTCCTCCTCACCTCCCTCCCAATGGGCCACCGGCTACTAACGAACCGCACGAAACGCGTCATCGAAGATGTCACTTTACGTTCGTGCTGGCCCAATTCCGCAGCAAGAGAGATGTCATGCTAATACAAAAATGTGTTCTAAGCATTCAGTCTTTGCTGCATTGCTGTAGAATTGGCCGACAAAAAATTGGGTTTAGAATGTTTAAATTCTTTATGTAATAATATATTACTGCGATTTGACCCACATGTGCAATATGCAGTAATGGGTTACAAAAAAAAAACGCACGGTGAGTAATCGAATAGTTTTGCGTTTCTGTGTATGCTTATTCATTCATCACGTATCGACGATCACGTATTATTCATTCATCACGTATCGACGGTCAAGCATTATTCTCCAGTAAACCGGTGTAATGGAATACTGTATTTAAACAGACGCTATTTGCTACATCGCAGTAGAATTGACACGACCAGGTCGGACCAAAACATCGGAACAATGTTGAATGAATGGATTGGTTCACGTTTTTGTTGATTGTGCGTCGGAATGAGAGATTCGAGGAGAGGTACCTAGAGATACATAGGGGCAGATGAACAATCAGAGCCATTTGGTGATCACCGACGTCCATAAACATTAGTAGTATTAATTGATATGCAGACGTATGTATTGCTCTCCTTCCACCTCATTTCACACCTCAAATGAACCGCAAAAAACGCGAAAGTATAGCTATCACGTGAGCGAGATGTACATCCCCGGTCGTGCTGGCCAAAAACGGCGGCACTGCACCATGACACTATTTTTTTATAGTAGGGGGACCAAACGAGCAATCGGAGCCTCTCAACGACTACCGACGCCAATGAACATTAGCATAGTCATACCGGTGCGTTGCCCACCTTTTCACCCCTCCCCCAATGGGCCACGGGCTACTCACAAACATACATATATACTATCTCTTACGATAACTCTGGCCATTCAATAAAACGTGCGCGACTAAGGCTTATGAATTTTTTTTCTACTGGGTCCGGAATGGAACTCCGACCACGCGGTCCGGTATTCGAATACCTCCGCAACTGACCCGTCGCCGTTTACGTTAAGGAAGCGTGTGCGCACTTATGTACACGCGTTAGAACTTGTACTTCTTTAGCGTAACAAGATAACAATAATGATAATAATATCTGTTGCCTTATCACACCACGTCAGCCTAGTGGTAAGTACCCTAAGGACTTGCGTTACAGGAACTAGACAACGGACAGTATATTTAATATGTTTTATAAATTTAAGAAATTTTATATGTTTAAGATTTTTATTATAGAAACACATATGACACATATATAAACATCCATGACCTAGGCGGGTTCGAACCCGCGACATCTGGCGTAACACGCGGACTAACCGCCACGTTACCAACTGAGCCAGCCGGCCGGCAAACAATCTTTTTAAACATTTCATATTTCGCCTTATTCTAGGTTTGTAGAAAAAACGACACTGACAATAGAAGAAATGTATTTTGATACATTGAAAGTCTTGTTATAACGCATTATGATATATTTTTTTTTGAAAATCTAAAGTGTCAAGTATAGCTAACTTCAGGGTGTAGGTTTTTCGTGAAGGTGTGCGCGCGAATCGTAAAAATTTACCTTAATATTTTTTTCCTAACGCGTCAAAAGCAGTTTCCGTTTTTCGACTAATATTAATTGACAATTAATACAAAGTGGCCGGCCCGTACCACAATCATCAAATCGAGCTTAAAATGTTTAATGAGAAGGATGTGACGTCACGGAGGAAGCGCACCGTGTCCCAGCGTGGAAGTCGCTCTTCCCATATCGGTGGAGTTACAGAAATAACCCAACCGGTCCCACTGAACTGTACACACACACTAACGCCACGGTGGTCGGGTCAAGATAAAGTGGTCGTTCTATAAACAGCTGTTGAGATCGTTGGCTTTTTATCATTTTTTTTTGAACTCGTGATGTTTTAATGAGTTTTTAGTATTTGTGTTTTGTTACGCCTGTGATTGGGATAAAAATTGTTTTCATATGAGTCCATACTACATGTGCCAGAGCCCACGACTAGCATTCACGCGGTATAATATATATGGCTATGATGATAGTAGTTAAAATTGCTGTTACGAATACTCTCATATCGGGATGCATCTCTCCTGTCTGCGGGAGGGAGGGTGTTACCGTTTCTCTTTTGACCCGAAACATAGTCTCGTCGACAGACGAGCACTCATATCAATCCGGTGGAGCTGTGTTGTCTTGTCTTCGCTTCCACAGCTCCGAAAAAATTAAATAAAAAAAGGACTGCCAGTATTACATAAATATATTTAATAAACTATAATGCCTAATACATTATACTTCGCTCTGCCTACCCATTAGGGAGCTGGCGTGCTGTTGTGTTGTTGTTGTCTAATACATGCACCATTATTTGCAGAACATGCGAACTGAAATCATTGTATCATCCACTTAACTCCTTACAAATAAATACTCTTATTCTTAAATGGTTTCTTAGATCGTTAACTCCGAAACTAGACTGAAAGTCAATTTATTAGAAACAAAAGATGGAAGATATCCGAAGTTTACAGAAATTGTTGCCAATCTCGAACACACATCGAAATTCCCGTTGACCCAACAATAGTGAAACTTGGCAAGCAAAACCATTTCATAACACTTATGTGGGAACATCCGAAGATCGTCAAATTATTGAGATCGTTTGACTGGTATGCTGTAAGACGTTGGACGCCATACACTAAGTACAATTCTATACTCCATTAACCGACTGCGTGAGAAGGAGGGTAATGTTTTTGGAGTGTATGTTTTCAGATTGTAGATATGTTCCCTGCCACCAAATGAATGGCTCGATGGACCTTGACGTACTAAGCGCACAGAGATAATGAATGAATGACATATTTTTATTGCGCACAATATTTTAGTAATAGGTACAGAGCGACACGAAATGTTCGTATAGAAATACGAAATTTTCGTGCCGCAATGTTAGTCACCTTACTCCTCCGAAACTGCTTTATCCATTTTTAGCAAATTTTGTAAACCAGTAAGTCTGAAAATCGGCTAATTCACATTTTCGTATCCCTAAGTGATAAGAGTTGATAACACTCAACATATTTTTTATGTTTACACGTTACAGTGCAAACATTCAATCTATGACAGAACAACGTCTGTCAGGACAGCTAGCATGATATACCGATATTGAAATTGAATGTTACATTAATAAAAATAATAATGTACACTAATGCGGCATCAGACCATGCAGCATTTTCTTCCAGACAACATTTAGCAGTACATAGAGGAAACACAATCATGGACCTAAAATGAGGCAGTGCACAGTTGACTTCATACAGCATCCTATTGAGAATGCATACAATGTGTGTATTATGTAAATACATACACTCATAATCAACCAATAAACAACACATACACATAAACAAAAACAATATAGATAGAGTACGGAAGCTAGCCTGAAATGCATCCATCAAAGTAGAAAGAGTAAGCAAATGTGGTTTACTGCCTGTCTCTCTTTTTTCATTGACGTTTCTCTGTACAGTGTACATCGTAGTCGTAATATACATATATCGTAGTCGTAATGTACAAATCGCCGTATAACATTACGGCTAGCAATTTTAAGAAAACGGTGCCGTTTTTTTGTAGCGGGCCAACGATTTCGATACAAGATAGTAACGTTTCGCACCTTCCTTCTCTATAATCCAACACGGACACTCGCAATCATAGGCCTTCCTTTGGATTCCCTTCTCTATCTATATAATCTTTATGATTTCAATCACTTCTCTCTGAGCGAATCTCGCAAATTCGTGCATGCGAGACTAGATAGACAAAGATAGCAATGCATTCCCATCTTCCATCTCTATTAACTGACACCTTCCCTACCCTATGTATAAGTTTATCACTTTTTCAAAAATTTTTTTTGCTAAACAAGAAATAAATGACATGCTTGCTGCCTATGTGTTTAACCCCCCCACCTCCGCGCGACCATTACAGTTTTTCGTGACAAAAAATCATAATACCTCTATGAAGAAGTTTCACTACTAAGATTACCTCTATCTTTTTGAAAGTTTATCACGAGGAAATTAATAATATCAACAATAACTCGTAGCTGTAACCGCAATTTATTCATAATCCTAGGAAGTCTTCCGTCACACCCATTTCCCGCCAATAATTGACAGGCACTACTTCCGTCTCGCTCTATCGTATGCCGGATACAAAGCATATATAGTAGCGATAGAAAAGGACCGTGGGTCTAGCATGTCACGCTAACTGGAGGATTAAACGTGCACGGTTCGGGTAGTAAATTAGCACCTATAACCACGGAGCCTAGACATCAGGTCTGATGTACCATGAGAAAACAGATAGAGCATTGTTAGAAGAGGTTAGGGCATTCGAGCAAAGAAATAAAAAAGAAGTCCTCAAATTTATTATCCACTGGCATTCCGTTCGCTTCGTTCGTTCGGCTTCGCACGGATTTTTCACGATATATGATAAATGGTTGACTTAAAAAAATACAAATGTTAGAAATTTTAAATTTACCTCGTTAACATTACATCACAAATAATTCAATTTATGACAGAACAATGTCTGGTTTTTTTGTTTATTGTTTAATTTCACATGTTGAATCTGTATAATTATCACCTGTGCGTGTCTTAGCGGCTGACTTCAAAATGAGGGCTCCCAACGCGCTCATGCCAAAGAAAAAAAAGTACCTTCACGTCTGTTATCCCAGAAGAGGTAGGCAGAGGTGTGCTAGCTAGTACATCCACAACTCGTAAGTCTAGTAGATTTACTAGCACACCCACGATTAGCCACGTCAGAGAAGATACCCACAATAAACTCTGCTGGGTACCTATCATTCTTTTGGTTGTGATCATTACTTTACAAAGGTACTTAAATTTAGAATTCATTGCATTACATTTTTGTCATTTATAAAATCCTTTACTGTCTTACTTGTCTGTCGGGACAGTTACAAAAAAATATCAAAGAGAGCTTCTTTGATATATTATTAGAATAATTTAAGTTACACTATCGAAGTGTTTATAATTGTCAGTAGCATTTCCGTAGATGTTATACAGCCTATGTTCATTATCGCTAATGTAGGATTCTAATCATTCGAATCGGTTCAGTAGCTACGGGGGCTATTGAATGTTAACAAACAAACAAACAATCAAATGTTTATAATGTTAGTATAGATACATGTTATCGAACGCTGTGTGTATGTATATGAGCGATTTCGCAGAATCTACTGAAGGGATTTTCCTGCAACGTTCTTCAGTGGATATAATGATTTTGTTTTTCGGAAGGTACTACTGGTTGGCGGCGCTATTGCTTACCGCCTCAACAGTTCATCGGACTGGCGAAGACTTTTGTGTCTTCTGGTTTACGGACACGATAGGGGGACAGACCCCCTCTTTTCTCGCAAATGGGAAGAGATGTACCGGGTTGTTTATGGGCGTACCCTCTCCCAACACTAGGATAGAATGATTCCCGCGGAAGGTTTTAGTGTATAAGCCACCGGATATTACTTATCATTTACACATCACAATCAATAAGTTCATTATTTCCCAAAAACATAGACGAAGCAATAAAGACGAGGAAATAAACTAGTTAATCATTTATGAGTAACAATCATTACTAACAAATGATTTTTTTTTGCAAAGGAAACAGTAACTAGTGACGTCTGTTCTATCACCATTATCACTCTCAGTCACATATAGGGAAGCATCTCTCCTATCTGCGGGGGAGTGGGGGGGGGGGGGTCTGACCCCAAACCTAGTCTCTCCCGTCACCCGACAGGCACTCATAGCAATCTCATGAAGCTTTATTGGGTTTCTCTTCGCTTTCACAGCATAAATTGAGGTCCGAAAATAACAAAAAACTATCAAAAGTATCCATTCAAAACTGGATAATAATATTATTATTGATGATGATGATGATGATGATAATAATAATAATAATGATGATGATGATAATAATAATAATAATACATTTACTTGTTGTTCCTATTATTGTTGCGCCAAGATGGCTGATGGCTATGTTATGTGTGAAATTTTATGCAGAGGAAACCGCAGGGCACATCTAGTATACACTTATTTAGACGAGGATAAAGTCACTGCAGACAATTCTTTCGTCACTGACGGTAAGTGCCGAAGTCATCCAGGGCTGATTTAACGCCACTAGACATTGCAGACAAACTTTACTATAACTAATAAAGAGTGTCGGCAGACTCCTTAGAAGTGTGCCCTACATGGGCCGTGCAGGGCCACGATCTGGCAACAGCGCTGTGTGGGACGGGCCGTTCGCTCGCAAGCTTTATCTTCTCCATGCTGGAGAATGACAGGTCCTGGCATGGGGTATCGTCCTTGTGCGAGATGTCCCGGATACCACAGAGCGGGTTAGACGGGAGAAAGTGGATGGCTTGTCCCGCAGATGACGAACGCGGCAAAGTCAAATATTGAAACCTGACCCCAATGCATTTCCTCGACGTAGGAGTGGGCTGGTTGGTCGATGAGCCCCCGTTTATTCAGTCCAAGAAGTAGAGTCCACTGTACACAGGCAAGAAAAGCGGGGTCAAATGGCGAACGACGCTTCTCACGCTTCGCTTTATCACAGGGGCCATCCCTAGACTGCCAATATAGATCTCAGTGCGTTTCTTCCACCCAGGGTGCGGCGGTGCGGCGTAAATGCTTTGTACGCTTAAAAAAGTTCTCGAGTGTGTTTTGCACAAAGCTTTATTTATTTTTTTATATTATCAATTACATGGAAATAGCAATATGAGCCGCTGAACCATATAGGACCTGAAGGATATAGTTAAGCCGCAGATCCATCAATACAGAAATTTAATATAAAATACAGTGTCTGTACAAAATCATATAGCGTGTTTGGTACTCGTTAAGGACTCGTTGGCGTGTAAAAAATGTAGCTAAAATTTGACCTAATTTTCATAGAAATTCTACACACTTACCTAAAACGGGCGGCCGTTTGCATTTTGCTAACGATATCATACGGTGTCCATTGAATAAATATAATGATACTAAATTCCTTGTAGCTTACTATGTACATATGAAAAACATTCGTTTCATTGGTTACATAGAGCCAATACATACCGTGTCCTAAAAAATGTTACATCTTTTACAATTCACGTTGTTTAACTGCTCTGATCGACGTCTGCATGTGTGTCACGCTACACGCCGTGGTAGCTACATTAATTAGCATATTCTATTGCATTGCGCATCCGCAGTGACCGGAAGTTGATTGTGAATCATTCGCGAAGCGGATTCTTCCATACAATATGTAGTTGGCTATGTAATATGTTTAATAAGGTAGTGCCACGCTGCATGCTGCTGCATTACAGCAGAATTGTGCCGATACAGCGGGGGTAGTCAGGCTCGCTCACATACTGCCGTAACGAGACAGCGGTGCTCTCGAGTTTGTGTGAATGGTGAGTAGCCGGTGGCCCATTTGAGGGGACGAAAGGAGGACAATACGTGTGCATAAAATTTTGCGGAAGTTTATGGGCGTCGGTGCCCCGACTTCTCGTTTGTCCCCCTATAAAATAAGATAAATGTTCGATGAAACTCTGAAAGCTATTGACATTATGTTTAGTTGGCAGTGTTATGAACACATAATGTTTAAAATGACAAGATACCAAGTTTTTTTATTGTACTCCTATAGGGGGTAGATACCAATTAACTTAAATGGAGTTAATAAGAGAGACAAGCTGTATACTGTACATTGTCTTAATCACTCTTCTTATAGTTTTAATTAATTAGT
>JAFELO010000454.1:418480-484434 GCA_017140195.1 Eumaeus atala | reverse complement strand
GACAAGCTGTATACTGTGCACTGTCTTAATCACTCTTCTTATAGTTTTAATTAATTAGTCAGTTCAATCAGACTTGTTATTAAACACAGAACAGCTGACTCTAGCCAAATACGCTTAACCAGCTAATAAGGCAGCTAATTTAAAATAACCTTTAACATTAACTACAAGAAATTTACATATGTATGTAATTAAATCTGAATATTTTAATGTTACAATAACATTGTTACTTTATTACAATAATGTTGTCATATTACAATAAAACCACTTTTACGGATACAGAATCCATAAAAGTAGTTTTACTGTAATGAGTAACATTTGTGTAAACTTAAGACATCAAAATGTTGTCATTATCAAAAAATCTGATAGTCACTACAAATACTATAGATTGACTTAAGCAAGAAGTTTGTGTTCCATATAATATTTCAAGGAAATTAATTGATTCTTTAAATAATGTTTACAACAGAATGAGTCAAATCACAGAGGTTGTTTAAAAGACACTATAACATACAAATAGTTGTATGTAGCCTTGAAAACATAACTTTACACATATACATATGACATTTTTGTAGGCTTACATGCAAATGCAGGATTTAATGGTAATTTGTCTGTCATACTAATTTAGGTAATGCCTACATCAGCAGAGGCTGTGATGCATTATTTCTAATCAAATAAATATGGCAGGTATGTAAGGATTATGTCATGCGGCACTCTGTTCCCTTTGCCCACCAAATTAGGGAACTGGAATTAGGTCATGTTGTTGTAACACCACATATGCAAATGATTTTTTGTGAGTAACATTAATAATTACAAAAAAAAAATAACCAGTTCAAAGTGGCCGCTTCACTATAAACTTGTCTTTTTTTTTGTGGACTTTTAGGAAGACAAAGATTTGATCAGGAGTTACTGTCATTTCTACATATCCTACTAATACTATTAAAGTATGGTATATAGTATGATTAATATTCCTTCAGACAAAGACTACTAAAAAAAAATTTGGCACTGCAGAAGCAAGCAGCCTATCATTGTGTCTTGTGGCACTCTCTGTGGGGACCTATTACCAGCAGTGGATGTTTCATGGCTGCTGATTGATTACAATGGGTAAATGAAAGTGCTTTCTATCTCTAAAACTGAATGGTTCTCTTGGAATTTGTATTGGTATAAAATACACAGGTGAAACTGCAGGACACTATGAGTTGTATATATATTATGCTTTGTAATAATACCGAAGTAATATATAATATGTTATCTATCATATTCTGTCAAACAAAATTTATTTATTTGCATATTGTAAGTATAAATTTTATACAGATATTGAAATTAACATAAAAATTCATACTAAGTATTTGTCTTGGAACACTAACTGTGTACTGATTATCAGTTCTATAAGATCTCCAATCCCACATCCCTCGACATTCACAAAGTTAGTTTGTTGCCTATTTACGTGTACCAAAATAAAATAAAAATATAAGAGACGTTCTTGAAATAAAATACGAAGTTCTCGTAATACATCTTAAATTTCACGATGTTTATACATATAAAACAAATAGATTAACCGAGAACGTACTTACTTAATTCATGAGTTTCTGCTATATCCTTTGTCAGGAATAATAAAATTGTAACATACACAAGCAAACACCAAGCACTCAAATAACACTTGAACATTGTTACACTATATATAGTTTATGTTATTAAATTATTAAAATATGATTATGTTTTTTATATCTGATAAACAAAGCATGTTAAAAGTATCTTAAAATTAATTTAACGTCAAGGCACTAAACATGTTTCGAGACGCGAACCACTGGCACACTGTCAACAGTGTCAATGAGCTTGCAAGTATTTGAACAAGTCAAGCCAAAAGCATACAAGCGCCACAATTTACAAATCACAACACCGACTTTGAGTCTGAACTTTGTGTGAAAAATTTGACATTAGTGACATTGACAATTTGCCAACTTTTTAAAATATTCCAGCATTGGATGCATACAGGTACATCAACTTAAATATTAATATAATATTCATACTGTTCATATTAAATGTGATCGATATATAAATTACTGTCAAAATGTATTTCAAATATTTACTTACATTTTTATTATTTTACTGTAATTTGGAAAATTCGAATTGAATCGTAAGATATAGAATAATAATGAATGTGAAATTAATGTGTCACTTTTTTGCTAGACAGAAGACTATTTTGTAATGATTAACAATTTAAATATGTATTGACGAATTACTGCCATCTATGACACAACGTTTAAACTAATCATATATCATTATCTTAAGGCTTTGTAAGTAAATTATACACTACCGGGAGATGTCGCTACTCTAAAAACACACCTTATCGTTCAATAGCCCGGAATAAGTACAAACAGCGTATGTACGATAATAGTAGCACGTTCGCGCCAAACGTAGTTTTAACTCGCAACGTACGTACCTATGATGTGAAAATTTCATTACTCCGCACTGTGTTTTTATTGATACGCACAATTTGGTATTAATTATACGCGTTTGCTTCGTTTAATATTGGTGTAAGTTTCGTTTGGCGCATTTTAAACTGGCGTTTCAAAAACTTTATTAAATATTTACGTGTGATTATTGGTGTTAATGGATTTTTATTTAATTTGGACAATATGAGAATGAATTTAAAATCATAAAGGTAAGAGATTCTTGAGGTCTTACATAAAAGTTAAATAATAAATTTTGCATTATATTAATACAATATAGGCATATGCATCGTGTTTTAATATTCATACATAGGCCCTACCAAAGGTAGATATTTTTTACGAATGTTTAACTATTTGTTAATCGAAATTACCCCAATGAATTGGCAGAATAAAACATTATACCTATCTTCCCATTATTATTATCCAAATGTTGTGGTCAATAGTAAATTGATATTTAAAAAAGCTTTCAAATCAAAACCTCTTTGGGTTATATTGGGTCTATCTTGTGCACAAATATTTTGGTTAGGTATTAAAGTAGAGACCTTTATAGAGATTTTTTCCTGTCGGCTTCTCGCTTGGGTATATCCCATAGTTATAATCCTAATTGGATTGGATTAAAAGAATTATTTACCGACAAGGGCGCCCTAAAAGTATTTTTAATATATTTCAAAATCGAGTTGGTTTTCTAATATATCTACTCGACTTACTAGTTGTGGATGTACTAGCACACCTCTGCCTAACTCTTCGGGGATAACAGGCGTGATGGTACTTTACTTTTCTAAATCAAACCGAAGATCAAGGTCAATACTCTAATAAAATTAACCAAACTGATTTATTACTTTGTTTGGCAATTAACTATATTAATCGTTGATATTTTTAAGCGGTAGTGCTGTATGTATTGCAGTCAAATTGGGACGGCACAACGGGGAAATACCTCTCGCTCTTATTATAGGCTGCGAAGCAACACCATCTTATATGGTAGGTGGTTTTCCGGTGGCGCAAGGAAGACGAGGAGGCAAAGAGGAGAAAATGTCTGCACAACAATAATGCGGGTCTTTATGGGCGTCGGTAGTCATTAAAACGCCTTATAACTGCTAGTTTGCTGCCTTGTATTTTTATTCTAGATATATGCACGTTTCTAGTTAAATACTTTTCGTTCTTACTAAACGACTTTAGCTATAAAACACAGATGTAATTCTGTAGCAGCTAGCCGTCTCCCTAAACCAGAAGACACAAAAGTCTTCGCTCCGCCAACCAGTAGTAGGTCCCTCCGAAAAAAAAACAAAAATGTAGCAGCTGGCTATGACATCTGCTACTCTGCAACGGGCGCACAGCTGCACAGGTGCAACGAGACTTGTTCTGCTGCAGTTGCAAGTTTAAGCAACTGCTAGACTTTACTGTGACTAGCACAATATATGTGATGGACAAAGGGTTTTATGATACTTAAAAAATAGACTTAGGTTGGTGGATTTTACCACGATTCCCGACTAATGTGGCTAAGGGTGTTTGGTAGGTGGGTGTTATTGGTTGTTACGTTTAGCATTAATCACCAAAAAATCAAAATCAAAATGTCGTGTCTCTTTAACGGATAACTGTCCTGTTATATACTACTGCACAAGGATTTTGGCACATTCCTTCATGACACTCATCATGTGATTTTGGCACATTCCTTCATGACACTCATCGTGTGATTTTGGTACATTCCTTCATGACACTCATCGTGTGATTCTGTCTCATTCCACATGAAAACCTAAAGAAACGCGATAAAATCCGTTACAGAGACACAACGATGAATAACATTCGCGTAAATATACGAAAACAATAAATCAAAATCAAAATTGACCTTTATTCACTTGGCTTGTCCATAGTCCTACCTCGCTAAGACTGTTTCTTCTTCACAAAGTCTGCCTGGAAGATCTTGCTCTGCAAGCAATAAGGCCTCTTTTTGTGCACATGAATGTTACATTTAGGCTTGTTTTTGTTATTGTTGGTTTGTACTGTAATTTTTATGTGCGAAATAATGCATATTTCATTATATGTGTGGAATATTATTTCGGACATTCCAAAAAAAGAAATTTGCATTTCAACTCTTACAAGAAAACAACATTAAAACTGTGGAATAAATAACTTCAAGTGCATTTAGCAAAATAAAACGCTTGAATGTAAACAGGGCCATGAGAATTCACAGTTTGACATGCATTTTCCAGCTGTTGTTCGCATGATAAAAAAACAAACTGAATTACAACCGTGCTTTTCTGTATTATTGTTTCTTGTAGAAACTCTTTTTTTTTTTTCATTTATACCGGAACTTATGCTGTCGAAGTGAAGAGAAGCTCAATACATTTTTATCGATTTGCTATGAGTGCTCGTCGGAGACTAGGTTTGAGGTTGAAGGGGAGACAAGAGGGACGGACCCGTCTCTCACTCGCAGATGCAACCGGATGTGAGGGTGTGTGATAACAACTATTTTGTAAAAGCTTAAAATGAAAGAACTCGCGCGCTAGTCTCGGAGTACCTAACCGGAACGGCGATATTGTTTGTACTAGGCGAATCGCGAATCGTATTGGGATTAGTCCCTACTGTGAAGGTATATGTCGGGCTGATCGTTGTCGATTCGATTAAACAATCGTGAATGTGAAATTTGGTTTGAAAGATAAGATGAACTAATTGACAATGAAGGGAAATCACATATACATGGACCATGATGAGAGGGTACGGAAAGCCATGTGGCCCTCCTCTTCCTAACCCATTAGGAAAAAAGCGTGTAGACGTGTCGTGGGCTAGTCTCACACTGGCGATCCGCCCGGTTTCACCCGTGCATAATATAGAACCGTTATAGATGCTTACGTTGTTCTTTAAAAATCTTGTATCGATTGACCTTATAGTTTATTATAAAAATAACACCGGTCCGTATAAACTATTAGGGTTTGTGCCCACTGACGGTATAGCGGCGGACTTGTGTGGATACAGGTAAGCAATCGAACCACTTCTATCGGAATACCAACTACAACGCAGGTTCTATGAGCCATCTGCCGCCTGTACTGAGGAGCCCGAGATGTATTAGCATTATGTCACCTCGGCGTCTGGTCAGTCCCTCAAGACGATCCACATTCTTCCAAAAAGTAACCAGCCCCACTTTTTGTTGTGACCCTCGGTAGGCCCTTTGACCACTTGCCTTCGTTTTGCGCCATGTACGCGTAAAGCCGACGCACCTGTGTGCGAGGCGGTTCCATCGCCACCTTTGCCTCTCTGGCTACACCACGGTATCTAGGATAAGACCGTCTCACTGAACAAGCCCATCGCTGCAGGACCTGTCACTCACGAGTATTGGACAGATCGTGCCGGAGAACAACAGGTCCATCCCTCCCAGCGACGCTGCCAGGCGGTGGGATCTAAGGCACACATCCAGGTTCCATCGCCACCTTTGACTCTCTGGCTACACCGCGGTATCCAGGACAAGATACCGCGGTCTCGCTGAACAAGCCCATCCCTTCCCAGGACCTATCACTTGCGAGTATTGCACAGATCATGCCCTAGAACGACAGGTCCATCCTACCCAGCGACGCTGCCAGGCGGTGGGATCTAAGGCGCATATACAGGATGTCCTCAGCAGCGAACATTTGGCCCTTTCTAGTCGAACGAAGGCGCCGTCGCTATATCGTCCAGACCCACATGGGTGTCCCAGCCATGTGAGTCTGGGGTCAAATTTGCATAATGTTAGTACAGATGCCCAACGCTTATGCACGTGCATAAGATGACAGCCTCCGACGTTTCTTAAGTATGTATATTTATTTGGCAGTCTGACTCACGTATAAATGCCAATGTTCCAAGAGTACGGTATATTATTTCTTAACCTCTGTCACAATGTTATTTTTATGATAAACTCGCGATTTGTCCTGGCTTCGCTTGTGAATAGCAGTTTTGTTAACAAGAAATGCACTTAAACCTTTCTCGGGAATCGCTCTAACTATGGGAGAAAATTTGAAAATCCGGTCAGTGGGTTTGCAGAAAATCGACCACATTCAGATTGTTTTTAGGGTATTTTTTTATAATATTGTAAGCGATCGGCCGCGGCTTCGCCCGCTAATGACAGGTGCTATCTTCGGTTATCAATTCGTGTAAAACAGCACGAGAATCTGTTCACATTTTACCCATTTTTTTAAAGCACAAGGAGGCAAACGAGCAATCGGAACCTTTTGATGACTACAGACTCCCATGGACATTCGCACACCCCGCTATCATCCCTTCCACAATGGGCCGCCGGCTAATCACTACTACAGAGGTACTTCCCCGGTCGTGTCGGCCCAATTACGTTGCGTACGAGGATGTGGTGTCGTGCACCACGTACGGAACTACCTCATCTTATTACGATCCTCCCTGAGGGAACTGCGGACCCTTTTTCTACCTCAAACCTAGTCCCCTGGTAATCCGATAAAGCTGTATTGGGCGTTTCTTTGCTTTCACAGCACAAGCTCAGGTCCGTTCAGTAGATTTGGAGAAAGTCGATCACATACAGTCACTCAATTTTTGGGTTCTTTGTTTTATAACATGTATAGTTATTGTGTCATATCTTAGTCGGGTTCTTTGTCTGAGGTATGCTAACATTTAGGGCTTCCGTCAATCCCTCGTGGAGGCGACAATCCTTCGCGGTACACATAATTCGTATATTATCCAGCCAACGAACCACATTAATTTTAAACTTGGTAAGGTTCAAGGTTTCAAACGCTGCTTAAATTATCTGTCAAAGATGAAAGTAGGTCGGTGATTATTAGTAGGTGGTACTCCCATGCTTCCTTGGTCCTTCCGCTCATATGCTTTTGCGTGTTTTGTAAGTAGCCGGTGGCCCATTTGATGCGAATCGTGAAGGAGTTCTCTTCTAACATTCACCAACTTACTCCCCAAGCCAAGATGCGTAAAAACATTACGACAAGAACACCTGACTCACGCCCGCTGTTTACAACACCTGACCTGTAGCCGTTTATGTGTTATGTGTGACGTCACACTCTGAGGTTATGACTATGAGGTTACGATTCAACACACACATACACAAGGCATACAAGGGCAATGTCGATATGTTGATATCAATGTTATTACACTAAATATTTGTGCCACGTATATGCATGTGTTTGCGGTCACGTAAGTGCGGAGGGATTTAACATGTTACCGCTGTAAAGGGACGGTTGGGCGAGATTCTCATCGTCCATTGCAGTCAGGCACAGAGTTTTCCCTTAGGCATGTGAGACAGGATGATTTTAGAGCCGGAAAAAACTTGATAATGATAAAAAAATATCAGGAAAAGCTCAAAAATGGCTTACTAGAAAAGGAAAACTGGTGGCATGTGAGATATGATAAATCTTGATTATGTTAAAGAAGATTATAAAAAATAAAATTTGAAAATCGTGTCATATCAGGGCCATATAGGGTGGTAATGAACCCAAGACACAATCGGTAATTGGAGGGGAGAAGGTGGGCAACACGTCGGCAGAATATTTATCCGGGTAGTCATCAAAAAACTCCTGATTTATAAGTTCTATACAAAAAAAATGAAGATAATTTAAAAAGAGAATAATAGGTACATAAAATAATAACTCCAGTTTGGACTTTAATTATATAGTTTCTTTAAATTCAGCTTAAATTAAACAATGTCAACTGCATATTACGTTATAATGTAGTAAACTAGCCGACGTGGCATACGTTGTTTTGTAGTAAACTAGCTGACGTGGCATACGCTGTTTTGCAGGGTTGTGTGAACAATCCCTATCGCTTAGGGGTATGAGAAATATATAGTAGCCGATTCTCAGACCTACTGAATAGGTGTACAACATTTGATAAAAATCGGTAAAGCCGCTCCGGAGGAGTGAGGTAACTAACATAGTGACACTACAATTTTATATATGAGATAAGCACAAAGTCCTAGTCTCGCCATAAATATTACGCCTCCACTCCAGAACCTTACTGGTCCATCTGCTATTTGTTCTTCTGAGTGTGGGACCAGCCCATTGCCACTTCAGCGAGCCTCTCCTCTCCATTGGCTGCGATGCAGTCATTTAAACGTTGAGGCAAGTTATCAATAGAAGCACGCACACTTTCCATGGGCAAATTTTTCTTTGCCAATCGTATGGATTGTTCTCCAAATAAATAGTTTAGAGCAAGTTGTACTCTCTATAACTGACCATAAATCAAAATCCAGCGGATTAAGTTCAGGACTAGGTGAAAGGTTGTCTTCAGCTCGGATCAAGTCCGAAACGTTCGTTTTAATGAAGATGGGTGGATCGAGGCTTATGACCTGGTCCCGAGTCTTGCTGGAAGCACCACATTTGGTTATTGAACATAGTGTTATAAGGGCCGATGTTTTGATAAACTTTCCACAAAAATATGGCTCCGTCACTCCTTCATAGCTAACACCCCACTAAACCATAACTGAAGTCGGATACCCACGTTGCACTCTGTCGACTTATACGGTCATTTTGTTGTTGAAATGTTGCTGAATTATAAAAAAAAATATCATCCGTAAATAAAAACTTACTGTGACCTCCCTTTTCATCTTTAATTTATCAGTTAAGAAATGACCAGTAGGGACGCACTGATATAGGTTGCAAGTCCTAAATTATATTTTAAAATACACATGTTTATCTTCATTTCCCGAGATAAAATCCTTTGCTTTCAGATAGGATCTCTTCGAGTTCTTCCCATTATTGCTTTTTCGTACGAACACTAAGTGGAAGACGAGATCTTTCTCTGTCACAAACAGACGATGTCTCATTTTACCTATTAATAGCCCGGTACACAAACACATGACTAATACCAAATGTATTGAGAGCTTTAAATATTGCATTTGGCTCCATTTTTACTTTGTGTAATGCAATCACGAAGATTATGTTATATTTATCACACCACTCCATTTTAATATCGCAAAATATTGTACATTGTCTTGGCGCCAAGATGAAAAAACACAATGAACAATCGTTCTTATAAAAATGACAGACTCCGAATTCAAAAATGTAATACATTTTATTTTTTATTGTAACAGTATTTATGGCCAGACTAAGTACATTGTATAGGTAAATAAATTAGCGCATCGGACCATCAAACGTTAGTTTGGCGAGAATAGCTATATTTAAACACATGCCAGCATTTTTTGAAATAAATAATAAGGAAATCTCTTTGTCACAGGTTTCAGGGCTTTGTTTTCCCTTATTTGGTATAGTACTCTAAAAAGGTGCTCAGCTTATGTATATCTCTTATGTATGTGCGGCCCTAATGTGCTCAGAAGTAAGATATAGTGCTAAGCGAAACCATGGCGGTCGCGGGTACTGGTCCACCTTGAGCTGAGGCCAGGTTAGGCGCATGTTCTCAATAATGACCTCCGGTTAGCTAAGGTAAAGTATCGTTTCCTCTCGGTTTCAAGAATCTAGATATTTAAAGTGTCATGGTGCATTGCAGCCGAATTGGATGACAGGGTACGTAAAGTAACAGCTATATTGTCGCGATTTGCGATTTTTGTTCGCACATCTGGTGTAGGGACACGCAGACGCCCCCGTGGGATACGAAGCATGCACTACAACCCTGACAACAGCACACATGTTGGACCACGGAAGGTCCCAACGACACTCCTAGAGTGAGTAGGGACTAATCCCAATACGATCCGCGGCTTGCTTAGCTCAAATAATACCGCCGGTGACTACCACGCGTACCGCGAGCTACCCCCGACGTCAGAGCAGAGGAAAACCTCAGTCCCTCAGGTCAGGGTAAGAATAGGTAAAAAATGTTATAAACATTCTCCTATCGGTATGCATCTCTCCCATCTGCGGGAGGGAGGGTGGTCGGTCCCTCTTACGACCCCAAAGCTAGTCTCGTCACACGACGAGCATCATAGCAACCCGATAAAGCTGCATTGGGATTTTCTTCGGTTTCACAGCATAAATTCAGTCCGCAGTCTCGTTTCTTGACGACTACTCCATCAACGCGCATGGACATCCAATATCTCTCCAGCCGTTCATTCTTCTCTCCAGTGCGCCACTAGATACTCACAATACGTACGAAACGCGACAGCGTGGCTGTCACTTTACGGCGGAGTCATGACAGCGAAAGGTATCGCACTGAGCCCCATTAACATCCGCATAATATTATTTAGATTACTAAATAATTACTACGTTAATAATACTTAATGTTACTATGTAAGTAATACAATATCACAGATTACTAAGTAGTTGCTACGTTAATATTATAATATCACAATTTGCTAAATAGTTACTACGTAAATAATATAATATCACAGATTACTAGGTAGTTACTACGTAAATAATATAATATCACAGATTACTAGGTAGTTACTACGTAAATAATGTAATATCACAGATTACTAGGTAGTTACTACGGAAATAATACAATATCACAGATTATTAAATAGTTACTACGTAAGTATTATAATAACGCAGATTACTAAATAGTTGCTACGTAAATAATATAATATGACAGATAACTAAATAGTTACTATGTAAATAATATAATACCACAGCTTACTAGGTAGTTACAACGTAAATAATATAATATCACAGATTACTAGGTAGTTACTACGTAAATAATATAATATCGCAATCGATCCTAGTTATATATGTTTTCCAACAATATGAACTGTTTCGTTAGACTTAATTGAACTGGACCGACTAAAATTCCCATTTCCCTCGGGAAAGTCCGCGTCGTGTTCCATCACAATTACTTATTGACACAGGGAGTGATATTAATGAAAATATCATTAGAAATTCGCCTTATGTTCGCTGAAATATTTATTTTCCGTAAAATATTTCAGCGTCAACACGGAATGAGGCTCTCTTCCTTGATTGAGAATTTAGTGCGGGAAATTCGCCCCTTACGTGCATCCTACATCATCTCACGCCTCAGCCAATAGCTTTCTGTGATGTGTTTTACTTCCTACCTGACTGCTTCAGGAGATGATTCGAACTTTGGGTATAGGCCTCTTCTCAGTCACATACATAATTATCTATACCTACGTAGGGATAGTGATCGCACAGATAATTTTTATGTTTATTAAAAAAAAAACTAAATGTCATACGTCATAATATGTTTGACATTGTCACAATTTGTGTGTTACTTAAGTTTAAGCATCGTGTGTATATATATATATATATACAGATAGAAGCTCTCCTCTAGCCAAGATTCACAATCAAGTATAGAGGTCAGTGGCCTCAGGCACAATTTATATTATAGGCGGAGGCCTAAACCAAGCAGCGGTAAAATTGTGTCTGCGTTGATATTTATGTATGTGTGTACATATGTAAATTTGTATTTTACCTCCTAAACCCTAAACCGCTTGACGGATTCTAAGGCCATACGATAACCGTCAAGAAAACGCGAGAAACAGATAATATGTATATTAGTGTACCCTCATTAAATATATTTTTAGCACTGGAGTGTCTTTGTTATTTTATAACCTATTAGCTGTCCGACCCGGCTTCGCACGGATATTCTGCAACATGGCGGAAATTCATTGATTTACAAAAATACATAATTATAAATTTTAATTTCGGCCTCGTAAACACTACACGACAACACATTCAATCTATGACAGAACGTCGTCCATGGGGGGGGGGGGGTTCTCCCACATTACCAAGTTTTATATGCATATTCAGTAGGTCTGAGAATCAGCTACTATCTAGTTTTCAAACGCCTAAATGATAAGGGTCTTGTTCACCAAACGGCAACGGCAAAACAATGTTTGCCGATGGGCCACCGGCTGCTCACGAACCGCACGAAACGCGACACCGTAGCTAGTGTTAGTGCGGATTTTTCCTTACCTAATTACATCTTGCAGTAATATTATCCGTCGTTACACTGTCGTGCAGTCTACATCCACCGAATTTAGCCTTGGCCTTGACTTTTTTCCGGAAAACCTCCGCACATTGGAAGAAGTCTTGTTGTGCTGGACAATTAAAGATATTCCTTGACACGGCGCGGATATATGACCAGCGAAGCGTTCCTGTGAAGTACACCGCCTATACGCATGCTAGACTTTAGAGAGTAAGCAGGTGAATGCGTGACGAGAGGGTTACGGAAGCGAGACCAACGGAAGTTGAGGGAGATGTAAGTTATTTTCTTGTGCTTGTTTCTTTTTATAGAATAGGTGGGGCAAGCGAGCAATCGAGGCTTTTTACAACTACCAACGCTCATGCACATCCCTATAATTACTATGCCGATGCCTTGCCTTCCTTCTTCCCCCCCGATTGTGCCACCGGCTACTCACAAACCGTACGAAACGCGACACCGAAGATGTCACTTTACGGCAGTATTATATTAGCGAGAGGTACCTCCGCGGTCGTGCCGGCCCAATTCCGTTGCACAGGAGGATGTAGTGTCATGCACCATGCATGGCACTACCTCCTCCTAAACAGCCATGCAATATTTCTTCCTAGAGCTTTTAACACACTTTTCAATTACCTTTAATCTCGGGCCTCGGGGGAAATCCTCAAACTGTCTTGGGACTGAAATTAATCAAAAGAAAAATAGGAAGAGTTTCCACTGTCTTTCCCTCATCAATAACACAGAAAATTTGTACATTTTTTTTTTGAACGCGATAATTTTTGGAACTGTATGTCGGCGTTGCAAATTTATTCTTTCAAATAATAGCAACAGTCATTCTGAAGGTTATAGACTACATTGTATGAAGCTATGACCAATACGGCCGGTGGTACGCGCCCCACACATCAGAAGCCGTACGTCCACACACTCACATTTCGGCCTGATTATTTTTATGGTTTCTATCCGTGTCACGTCGATATGATTAGGGAGCTATTCTATATAGTTTCCAACACGAAGTAATCTCACGCCAGTCCCTAATGGTGGAGACAGAGATAAGGAAACGTATCACGATCCTTACATACCTGCCTTGCCTCCTCCACACTCATAACACACACAAACACGCATATGAAAAAAATAATGAAATCGACAGCGGCATTGGGCTTTACCGCGCCAACGTCGTTTAAGGTCCTTGCATAGCTTTCGCTTTAGAGTAATATTCGCTCATTAGGAGGAAACCCCATTCGTGTGTCAGGCTAGCTAGCTTCTATGCGGTTTACACATAATAAGACATGATACAAATTACATTTGGTACTGAAGCTAAGATTCATTGTTTCGTGGCAGCAAAAAGAACATGCCTATTCATGTTATATAGGCCGGCAACGCGTCTGTAAGACGCCTGGTCTTGAGGATGTCTTTGGGCGGTGTTAGTCAGCTGCTCTTTTGCCATGTATCTCATAAAAAATATTCATTTCCTTTATTTAGTTCTTGTACCATGCAGGTGATAGCGAAACGTCCAAGCCACGAATTTTGCGGAAAAGACTGATAAACTAGGATCTAATAAAATCTAGGAATCTAGGCTCTAGGAAACTAGGAAAAACAGTCTTATTAGAATTGTATATTGAAAATTGCATTGGAAAATCATTACAAATAGAACAATGCTGCCAGTTTAACGGAATTGTCATTGAAATGCCGGAAGTGCTTCAGATTATTGCAATTTCCGCAAAAACCACTCCTACGTGAGACAAATCAGTCTGTCGTAGCTAGAATGTTAATTATTTATTTATATCAATTATACGCAAGTACTGCGGAGTAATCGCGTTTTATAATTTATGAGTAATACATGTGGTACCTCAACAAGATCTCTCATTAGTCATACAAGGTCTGTAAGAACCATGAAAGCGTAAAGTGTAACGCTGAGCGCGGGATGTATCACACGATTTTCCCCCTCATATTTATTTATTATTATTATTTTGAAGTAAAACTTCTTAATAAACCTTCAACCACAGATCCATATGATCTATCTTTCGGGTTCAACTTCTGATAACAGTCTGAAGTCCGGAAGTGGATGGTGTTCTACCTCCCCCCCCCATCCCCCGGGTCTCGGAGGACATAGTAAGCTGCCGGTGCTGATTTCTCTCAGGTCGTGTCAAGCTGCTGTCCCATTGGAATAGGGAAATGAAAAAATGGAGTGCACTTGCATATTATATGCTTATGGTGAAACAAAGCTTCTATAATTAAGCAAATAGTAAAAGCTTAGTTTCACTATGAGCATATAAGTAAAGGGTTGCATTTTATATGCCTATGGTGAGCCATAAGCGGGCCCGACTCACACTTGGCCGGCTCTTTAAGCACGTAGAAGTTTTCTTTTAGTAATGTCATCCTAACAGAATTTCGGCTACTGTGGCAAATGGACATAACTAAAGAGACTAGGCATCTGCGAAGCGCCCACTCTATTCCCTCATTCCCCTATTCCGATGTTACAGCGGCCCGACACCACCTCCAAGGTATAGACGACTCATCACACTCTAACTTGTTATAATCCTGATTTTACTTTATGGTCGGACTTAGAACTCGAATTCAATACCTTAATGGTACAGAAGTAACATAGCACTTAAAGAGGGAGATAGTCGTTTCCGAAAATAGCTTTAATCCACACAATGGATAATAAAAAATTCAATTTTATTTCTCACAAGCGAGACAGCGAATAAAATGTCTCTTATTACGGCGTTGTCCTTAAAACATCCTTGACGGAGCCATCCGAATGGCGAATGGCATCACGGACGGGGTCGCCTGTGGGATTTATGTTACACACGTCTACCCTCCAACGGTGTTGCAACCGGGAGCACACTACAATATACTTTATAAACTATTTGTTCTGGAATTTACCTATCGCCTTCCAAGCATAGTTGTGGTATCAAACGGTTGAGAGTTAGGCTTATACCTAAATAGCAAAGACGTAGCTTTAACATATTGCTGCATTGCACAGCAGATTCGGCACACATTTCGTGCGAGATGGCCCATTGGGGAATCGCAGGCGAATTGTGGGGCCGATACGACCGGAGCGATACCACAACTATTGCCATATCGAACTGACTCGTGGTCGCTGGTAATCACGTTCAACCACTGACGTCAGTGTCCATTTCCGGATCGGAATTTTACAGTTACTAATTAGTACAGTGCCTGGAAGGCTGTGTCTCACCTCCGTACTTCGGAGAGCAAGTTAACCTTTCGGTCCTTCTCCTGGTTTCTCTCCGGTCGTGACGGATTGCCGATGTAGACACATAATTGGGGGAGGGGGGAGAGGAATAGAGTGCACTTGTGTCTCCACAGACTTGTGCTCTATGATATGTCCGCCACAGCCGGCGCTAAGCTGTATAGAGATGACAGCCGTGGTTAAACTTAGCCGGGAATATGTGGTTAAACCAGATGTCTATCTGGGGCACCTCATTTTGGCAGTTGGCAGCCGTCAGGGTTTACTTCCCCTACCACGAGTCCCGCACAACCCCCTGATCATATATCATGATCATATATGAGAGACGGCAGTCCATTAATACATTCCATACATTTTTTAATCATTAGCGACATATTAGAAAAGTAAGCGGTTTATTTTTTAGTATAAACGAGCTGTCGGAGCCTCATAGAGGTTATGGTCACGTATTGCACTCCATCCGCCATTCTCTACAGCCATCGAAAACTCACACACAGCGGTCAATTTGCAACGATATCGTATGAGCGAAGCACCTCGGTCGTGCGGCCTATCTCGTGGCACTATCCCTTACACGAGCAACGACGGGCAACAAGACTAAATGGGCCCTTAGTCTCGTTGCCCGTCGAGCACTCCTAACGCTCTCTATCTCTCCATCTCCCACAGATGGAAGATATGCATCCCGATGTGTCTATATCTAATATGTGTATGTTTTGTTGTCCATACACTGGGAAAACAATTCTCGAAAGAGAAGATATTGTTTCCTGACATAATGTTTTTTTTTTCTAAACTTGTTATTAACATTTTTTCACTTTTTTTTTTCATTTGTTTCACTTGGCAATTCGCTTTTGTTTGCTGTTTACAGAGTTATTACTATTTGATAGCCTCAATTTCGTCTGCAACGTTTAATTGGAACTTTTTGATTACATGGTGCTTCGGATACAACGTACATGGGTGCTGTTGAATATGTGGGGATTCACTCTTGTACTTTCATGTTGCAGGTTGGGGAAAACACAGCGACCGGTCGCAAAATTTACAAATGTTTTCTAGAAAGTTTAAAAGTTAGAATTTCTCTATTTTTATTTATCTCTAACATGCTGATTTGAAATTTTGCGTATTAGACTGTTTAATAATGAAAGACATACGTAACCCTTAAAAGGTTTCGTGGGGCCGATCGGCCACCAACTGTTCCTGTTTTTAGTTTCTTAGAATTTTAACGTTACTTACAGATGCCATTTTAAATAATCCCATTTCATGGAGTTTCGCTTGGAGCTGCAGCACTTACCAGAACGTGTTCGGCCCAGCCTCCTCCGTGGACCCCTGTTATTCATTTACATTTTGTTGTGTTGTATTGTTACGTTAACAAATTATCAAATTATACCCTAAACCTTTCTCGGGAATCTCTCTTCTAACGAAAGCCAGTATTGTGGATTTGAGAAAATCGATCACATACAGACAGACAGCATTAGGGGACTTTTTATAATAAGTAAAAATTTAAGTTTTACTTCGATTTTGATTACTATTGCAACATAAAAGCCAAGTCATATATATATATATATATATATATGTATACCATAATTCGATACAATCAATTATTGGCCGATTAGCAATTATAAGCTACAATTTACTGTTTAATTTCACTTATTGGATCTGTATAATGGTCACCTGTCACGTCTGAGAAGATACCCACAGTAAACACAATAAAATTTGAAAATGAAAACAAAAAAAATGTTTACTACTACGCTTATTTCTGTACAAATGCCTTCTGCGCCACAGCTCTAGTACACTCGGGGTCATGGACTTTCCCAATGCGGTGATTGGTCCGCTATATCTATTAGGCGTACGTTTTAATTTGAATTTACGGATTGTAATAATATTTTAGTGATTTAATATTTATATAGTATTTTAAGTTAAATTGTACCACTAAGGGTCAATTCATACTAGCGCAGAGTCGAAGCGCATCGAAGCGTCAAATTCCTCACAATCAAAGCGAAGTCGCACGAATGCGCGCGTATTCGCGTGAATTAGCGCGAGAATGCGCGCTTTTTCGTGGCATTAGTGATGGACACCAGTTGCCAACTGAATCTCGTTGTTGAAACTCGTATTTTTGGACCAAATAAATTAATTTCTCGTCGTTTTCCATTGTGATTCACTTCGACACAAGACAGTTTCCGTCCGATTCTGATTGCCGACTGACCAGACGGCGCGTAGTTCGCCTAATAATCTCTTGGCTTCGCACGAATGCGCGCGCACCAATCAGAGTTGCTCGCGCGCAGGCGCGCAAATTCACGCGTATGGGAGGAGACCCCTTTATTTTCCTTGGAAGAAATATGTGCATTACATTGTGGAAATAAGGGTGAATTTGCTAAATTAAGTTTCGGATTGACGCTTCGATGCGCTTCGACTCTGCGCTAGTATAAATTGACCCTAAGTGACATACATTTTTACAATTGCATATCTTCTTTGATTATGCCCTTGGAACGAAAACAACACGGTTTATATTACATGTTGTTTTGTTGTGGATAGAATTCTAACATAAGAGGTGAAGATAGACTCGTCGCGTTAACGTGAATGACCTGTGAGTATATAGAATTATAATATTACAATGAAACAATTAAACGATGAACTACACAGTCATATTATCTGTAGACCTCGTTGGAATGTGAAACCCCTCCCGGCTCCCCTTTCACCTCCCTCCGCTCGCCCCGTTACGTACATGGGTGTACTTTAACAAGCGTCTACTTGACGTCATCGACGTCAAGTCTACAGATATTGTGACTGATAGTGTAAGTATATTTTCACACAAGACGTTTGAACAGTCGATTCCCAATACAATGTTCCAACGCCTCGAAGAGGTCAATCACCTCTTGAGAGCACGTCTCAGCCGTGTAGGACTTAGAGTTCACTCTGGATTCACACTCTTTGAAAACTTCCTTCAGCTCTTTCACATGAGCATTGTCTGCAATTAATTAAGCATCAATTATTTAATTAATTATTCAAAGATACGAGAGTGTTTGGAATTTACTCTATTGTTGTATACAATGTGTAGTAATAACATATACCAATACGAATAACCTTACCGTAAATAATAGTTCGATAAAATCAAATATTGGCCAATTAATAATACTATGAAATAAATAAATATTTAAAAAGTGTTTACAATTACGTCGGTTATTGTTCAAATGGCTGCGGCGCCACAACTGATTGTCATGTGGCCACTTCATGAACTCCAATACACTCGGGGTCATGAACATTTCCAATGCGGTGATTGGTCCACCAAACCTATCGGGCCTACGGGACACTTTAATTCACGAATTATAATAATATCGCTGTGATTCAACATTTGTCTCGTATTTTTAAGTTGACCAGCACTACTAAACGAGATGCACTTTTAGAATTGAATAACGTTTCTAAACTAAGATTCACTTACTTTCATAACAATTTTCACGCAGAGTATCCAAGGGATCCACAAGCTCCTGGAAATTAACATAGCCATCAATAACTATAATATTAGCAGAGCCACGTGGTTTCACTCGCGTATCCAGTATCGTAAGACTTGCACTTCTTTTCTTAGCAGACCTGTCTATACAAAAATAATAATAGTAATTAAATAAAACGTAACTGGCTATGAGAGATCGAGAAAAGAAAAAAGTGTGTTAGCACTTCTCTCTCTCTCTCTCTCTCTCTCTATCTCTATCGTCTCTACAGTATACGAAACGTAACTCTTTCTATCTGCACTAACACATCTCCCTCTTAACTTCCGTTGGCCGCTCTCGTCACGCATTCACCAGTTTACACCTCAAGTTAAGCGTGCGTGACGAAGTGTTACTCCAAAAAATGCACCGGTATGAGAGTACGACTGGGTCTATTTGGCGGGGCTCCTGGCGCCAGGCTGGGCTTTCTTTTACAGATTAGGAGGCAAACGAGAATTTGGAGATATTTGACGACCAACATCCGCATCCCTCCACCCCCCCCCAATGGGCCACCGGCTACTCACAACCCGCACGAAACGCGACACTGATGATGTCATTTTATGGCGATATTATGTGAACGAGAAGTACGGGCCGGCACGAACGGCCTCCCCGTGCAATTCCGTTGCACTAGAGGATGTAGTGTCATGCACTATGCATGGCACTACTTCCTCCTATGCAGCATGGCACTATCTCTTCCAAGGGGTTGGGATAGTCAATTATAAGGAATATAACAGGCATGCCTCACATATATAGAAGATAGTGTTTCTAGTTACATATGGCTTACACACGCCTGAATGTTGTACTCTCCTAAAATTTTCCTAGGATCAAATAGGATATTGGACTAAAACTATATACTAAAGCCAGAAAAGTGTTAAAAAATCCATCAATTCGACTCTGTCAAACTGATAGCGCGATCTCCGCCACAGGACAGCGTTATCTGTTGGTAAATTTTATAACTAAGTTGTGAAGGAACTAAACTAGAATTATTATTTTTGTAAGTAGTTTGTACACAGTTTGTAAGTAGTGCCATGCTACATTGCAGCCGAATTTGTTTAGACATTACCGGGAAACTCAAACAATTTTTTTATACTACAAGGGGGAAAACGAACAGGCGAAGTTTTTTTGGTGACTAATATAATGACTACGTTGATATGTGGGCGTCACAGGAATCTAGCAGGACGCGTAAAAAGCGGTAGATTGATAAACAGAGCGCTGTTACTTTGCGACGGTACCAATTCGGCACCAATGCAGCATTGTACTATTTGGTCCTAAAAGTGATATCTATGCTGGGACACATAATAGAGGTGAAACATCAATGGGCAAGTGAACGGTTGTTACATTCAAGGCCAAGGAAATTGCCGAGGTCTTCCCCCTCCACGCGGCCGTAAAGGCTTTTCGTCACACAAAAAACGTATTATATATATATATACTTCTATACTAGTAATATAAGGCTCTGGAGTTCCCACTTAGCACAAAACCCTTATATCATGACGACCGGCTGGCTCAGTTGGTAAGGCCGCGTGTTATCTCGCCTAGGTCATGGATGTTTATGTATGTATTACACGTATTTCTGTAATAAAAATTTTAAATATATAAACTTTCTTAAATAAAAATAGATGTTAAATATATTTCCGTTGTCTAGTACCTGTAATACAAGTCCTAACGGTACCTACCACAGGGCTAGGCTGACGTGGTATGATAAGTCCACAGATATTATTATCAGGCATTGGCCAGAATTAGGTAGAGTAATGCTATATAAGGTGACACTACGACTAACAGGAGCGGAGCTACGCGACTGAAGCTGCGCGGTGATGCTAGGTTCTAGCAGTTATAAAGAAGTTTCACTTCAAAAGATAGCTGCATGAACCATAGTTTTGTTGAACATCAGGCCTTTTATGTCGATTGTCGGTGAATTTCATTTGAAAGACACCAATTTAACGGGAATGGTAGAATGATTTCAGAGAATCTTTTAATCAACACGTGAGTTGGCAATCGCTGCAATATAATTGGAATTACATTTACAGTCATCGCTTGACTGGTGGAAATATTCCCAGTATTTTCCTAGCACACGAGGATTATACCATCTATAGTATCCTGTGATCTACGGGGTTTTAGGAAAAGTTGCCAAGCTGCAACGCAATACTATGGTTTAATGTCCTGCGTATGTAGTTGAATCTTTACGCATGATTGAATCTTTACGGATAACTAGAAGACACAAAAGTCACCACCGGGTTAGCCACCGGGTCTTTTACTTAACCGATTAACTGCAGGGTGAAAAACGCACTAACATCTCCGTCAGTAGTGGATACCGCCGAAGAAGGAATGACTATAGAGATGACCCATTTGAGGGGAGGTCGAACAGAGGGCAACGAATCCACGTGGTAAAAACGTTATGAAAATCGGCTAGGAACACATTATTATAGCCACGTCGGGCGAAGTCGCGCGTAAAGGCTAGTTTGAGACGTTTAATGGAAAGGGGGGCGACCGACTTAGTCCCGTCACATCCGCTCCGGGTCGCACCTAATCGGTATGAATCGGTTCCCATCAAGTCCGAACCGTTTTGCGGCTTCAGGCATTGTAATCAATTAATATCTTTATTATGTCTAATGAATGCGTACTCATATACAGGGAAGAAGGGTGTGTAACACATAATTATACGAGTGTATGAGTACACCTTAAGAACATGATTCTAAAATCAAAGGAATGAGACTTTCGATCATTGTTTCACTGCTCTTTTTTAGTGTACCGTAGGCAAATAGTAGACAAAACGGAAACCTAATAATTTCAACATGTCGTAGGACACAGACGTTTTGGTCAGACATTATGTGTTCTGCATGTTTGAAATTTGTAAGGTATGTGTATTTTATGAACCGCTACAAAATGGTGTAGAACGACATTGAAAAATAAAATTATTAAGGGTAGCGCCTCATACATAAATACATACATGTATGGAGCGCTACTTTTGACAACTTCAATTGAATGAAATTTAAATCTAAAATGAAAATTTGAGAGAGCATAGCTATGTGCAAGTGAAAATATTTGGAAGAAGTGCGTAATTGAAACATACTTTTTTGGAAGTCAACCTTACACTCATGATATTAAGTTGTTTTTACAAAGTGCATTATTTGACAATTGCAAAAAATATTTTAAGGAGTAACGTTTTGCCTATTCATATAGGCGTGCAATTATCACTAGTTCACATTGTGTGGTAAATCAATTGCGATTTTAAAATTAGGTGTCGTTAAATAGGTAAATGGACGTTTAAGTCTTTTTTGATTATGCTAAAGCCTACTACCGGGGGCAAAATTGTAAAAATTATCGGGATTATGGGATTCCATCGAAAATTCAAACCTAAATTTGTTTGACAAACAAAATCGATTCGGCAATTTAAGAGATATTTTTTTTCTTTACTGCTACGGTACGCTTCATAGGAGTGTGTTTTTTCGTACCGAGCGCATAAATCGATTCTAAGAAGTTTACCCCAAGGAAATACATAACTGGACATTACTGGGCATTGCCACCTTATGAATGCCAAGATTCAAGACGCACCTTCCGTCCATCGCAACTCGTATTCATTTCAGATTATAGTAATCCAAACACAGACTTCAAAGTTCTGGTCTCGTGTTCCAGACCCCAACAATGTTATTGGGATTTTCCATATTCTTTCACTCTGTCGTCAGGAAGTTGATGGTGTTGCCTGTGCCTCGACGATCAGATGTCGGTCGTGTTTCTGATCTTTTTACGCTCATACGGGACAGCCGTCCCGTCTCGACGGGGGAATAGAGTCCGGAATCAAAATGATATTAACTTTAATATCATTTTGATTACGGAGTTCTACGCACAACAGAGGGTCAGTGTTGCAACTAGGATCCTAATATAGGGCTTACTGCGAATCTGCTGTCAGAACGCGGAGTCCTCGAGGATATTTGCTACCACTTACTTGAAACAGACCCTGAAATGCCCGGAATATGTGTCACTTCCCCACCCACGAGATACATATTTAGGGTCAAAAAGTATATGCCTATTGGTGTTATAAAGAGAACAGAATCGCTGAGATTACATTACACAAAATAGGTACCGAGCCAAATGCAATTTTCAAAACTCTCCACACTCGGTATTAGTAAAATATTTGTGTACCGGGCTGTATTAATAGGTACAGTGAGACATCCTCTGTCTGTGACAGAGAAACATCTGGCCGTCCACGTAGTGTTCATACGAAAACGGTGGTCAACGCAGTAAGGGACAGAATTCAAAGAAATCCTGTGCAGAAGCAAAATACAGCATTTTATATTTTAAGAGATGACTTAGGACTTGAAACCTATAAGAGACGCACCGGTCATTTCTCAACTGATAAATTAAAAACGAATAGGGTGATAAAATTGAAACAACTATTGAAGGAAAAGAAAAAAATATTTACGGATGATATTTTTTTTTTGGAATTGCGCAACATTTTAGCAAACAAAATGTCCGCACTTATGCTCAAAGCTCTAAGCAAGCTTCCAAATTAGTAGACCGAGTGCAACGTGGGCATTATCCGACTTCAGTGATGGTTTGGTGGGGTGTTGGCTATGAAGGAAAGATTTTGTGTAAAAGGTGTCAAAACATCGGCAAAAGTGTGATAGATACCACTATTCAGAAGGTAGTTAAGCCCCCTCATAACACCATGTCCTGGACTCTGAATTAGGTCATAAGTTTCGATCCACCCAACCTTGGTTAAAACGAACGTTCTGGACTTGCTCTGATCTGAATACTACCCTTCATCTAGTCCCGGCCTTAATCCGCTGGATTATGATTTATTTTACAGCTTCACTAAAACAATCCATACGATTGGCAGTGAAGAATTTCCCCATGGAGAGTGCGTGCTTCTATTGATAAGTGGCATTAACGTTTAAAGGACTGTATTTCAGCCCATGAGACCATGTTGAATGACCTTTTTTATATTCTCAATTTTTAAATATTTGTTCATTAAACAACTAACACACTGTAAAAGTAACAAATGTTACTTGCAATTAAAAAAATATTTTTTTCTTTGTTATATATTTATGGCAAGATATAAAATTCATATAAAGAAGTAGGTAAACGCAAACAAGGTTTATCTGATGATGATAACTCGAACTCGGTAAATTGAAATGAAATAATTTTGGAAATATTATCTAAAGTTTATTTTTTTATTCAAGTGTTAACATGAATTTCCACTTAGAAGTGATATATCTGAATACACTCAAGAGACAAATCAAGTAGGAACGTTTAAAATATATTTATAGATAAGACCTCCTCATAAAGAATTTGACAACATGGACAGGAGAAACCTTTTAGAATATTTTTTATCATTGTGACGCGTAACACGCAAAAATTCTCATAGTAATAAAAAATCACGCAAAAATCAAATAATGAAATGGTCCATTGGATGAGATGTCGCAAGGCGGGCAACGCCTCTTCATGACAATGTTTTTTGACGTCGGTCGGCGTCAACAGGCTAAGATTTGCCTCCATGAGTATTAAAAACATTTAAATTAAACCGAGAAAAAAATTTCAAGACTTCGCATTCAAGTTCAATGACTAGGTTGGGTTATTTCTAAACAGAAACGACCTTGTCTCAGCGCACGAGACTGAACCACGTCATAATGAGGATTGGACACACCCATTTGGCTGTAGTAAGACTTTGTAACCTTACAGCGTGAGCGATACAATACTGATTGCTATGATGTCGCACCGTGGGGTTTGTGAGTAGCCTGTGGCATGGGTGACGGAGGGCACCGGATCATGTGCGGATTCTAATGGTCCCTCTTAGTCACCTAATGGCTCCGATTTTATACATTTATATTTTGCTGTGAAACCGAAGAGAAGCCCAATACAGTTTTATCGGCTGAGGGCTCGTCGGGCGACGAAACCAGCTTAGGGGTCGAGAGGGGGGGGGGTCAACCATCACTCTACCGCAGGTGGGTGAGCAGCATACCGATATGAGAAATTTTATAGCTAATTTAACTATGATTATCATGACCAGAGAAACTACGGGATACCTTATCCCCAGGGTCTGACGTCAGGGGTATCTATAAGCACCTCGGCGCTGACTTCATGGGGAGGGGATCATGAACCGGGACAAGCCGCGGTTGTTCGTTTGTCCACCGATGCTATAATAAAAATATTGGCCGACTTTAAAGAGCAAGCTTACTTCTTCATAAAATGTTCGGATATTAGCAATAAAATCCTAAAACAAAACGAAGAATACACACATTTTCCATTTTGGAGATTAAGTGAAATGACGATGTTGAAGACTGGAGACTTCCTTTGGGGTTTTAGATGGTGGGGGGAGGGGGATTTAGGGGGAGCGCTTGAAAATTAATTTCTTGTTTTTTGAATTGAGAATTAATTTTATTGCCCCTGCGTGTTATACACGTAACGTGCTATGTATATTTTGTACACTAGAACCTATATCGCCGACTCTGTCTCGTGGTCCAGTGGTACCCATGTTCAGTCACAGTTGTGAGGTTCTGGTTCGAGTTCCGGGGAGGGCTAAGAAATAAATAGGATTTTTCAATATCCAATAACAATCTGAAGTTTGAAAGATGGAGATGTTACGTCCCCGTGTCCCGGAGAGCACGTTAAGCAGGTACTTCGCCTAATTCCCCTCCGGACGTGTGGGATTTCCGTCCTATCGGAATAGGAGAATCCGGGAACAGGAACTGTACTTGTGCCTGCACACACACTTGTGTTCTATAACTTGGAATGTTTACTCTCGACTGCTCCAATAATGCATATCCATTGTCTTAGTGAAAGCGACCTAACTAGTGAAAAGCCAAGTAGCAATAATACAAATTTTACAAATCTCATTTCGCAGTAGACTTTTGGCATGGTGCATGGAGAGAATGACGACTACGACGATGGTGGCGTCACCACTGGCCACGCCACCAGTACAGAAGACCAAGAGGAACATCTTCGCGGAGGCCAGACAGAATAGCTTACAGAAGCTCAGCGTTATATTCGACCATGGACATAAAAACAGTAAGTTTACTTAGTTTAGAAGTTAGAACTTAGATTAGAAGTTTACTTAAGTTAAGGTAAGGCAAATTCTGAGAAATTATGCCGCCTAAATGTTACGCCCTGTTATAATTTTCACTTTGTGACTTACTCACAAAAACTTTATAAATTAGAGAATGCTATAAGTATAAGAAGAGTTACTACCAACGCCCATAAACTCCTGCACGATCAGATCGTATTTTTGTGTTTAGATGCGTAGCCCACTAAGCCTTGAATTCACTAAGTCTTTAGTAAATCCAATACGATTCGCGGTTTGCCTAGCTCAAATATTACCGCCGTCGTCATCAGTCGGACGAGGTCCACTGCTGGACATGGGCCTCCTCCTCAGACCGCCACAGGTCACGTACACGAACCACTTACATCCAGCAGCTCCCCGCAAGTTTATCAATTTCGTATTATTTTTACATTTTTATACGATATGCATTAAATGTTCCGTATTACCTAATGATTTTTTTGTGATTATGACCAAATTTCGATCTCTGGGCGAACACTAGTCATAACTTGCAAATTAGTAACCATCAGGATGACATGACGTAAGACATCATCAAATCAGCTTTGGTAATATCTTAGGTCACGCAAGTTGAAACGATATCTCGGGGGTAATGCGTGTCACACGCAAAATCGACTTGTAGGATTTTGATGAGGAGATAGGTATTGTTTAAACATTTAGCATTCTGATACTTTGTCTTATCTCGGTCCAATTCGACAGGAAGATATCGTCCCATGATGGATAACAGCTCAGTAGGACAGCAAGCCCGGGAAGTAACTTCTCGGCTCTCGCTTACATGGTAGCTTAGATATAATTAAATTATTTAAGCATGATAGTTATCGCCGTAAAGAGTTCAGTCCGCTGTAAAGCGTACAGCTTTTATATCCCGTTTCATTTATTTTTTTATATTATAAGATGGCAAACGAGCAATCGGGAAGACGATCTTCGTGCAGGAGCCGGGCCGGGATGGATGCGAATAGCAGGAGATCGGTCGTGTTAATGTTCATTGAGAGGCCTATGTCCATCAGTTGTCCGATAAGGGCTGAAAATGATGATGATGTTGAAACGGGCAATTTTACAAACGAGTCTTTTTACGTCAACCGACCTCTTCCCACGATCAGTTGCATAATTTATATTCCGATGCATTGCCCTCATTTCCTTTTCCCATCCAATGGGCCACTGACTACTCGCAAACCGTAAAAACCGAAGATTCCCTTTCCGACGGTAATTTGTGACCGAGAGGTACCTCCCCGATCGTGCCGGCCCAATTCCGTTGCAGTGCATCATGGCACTACCTCTTACTTAAAACAAACGGCATGCGGTTTGAGTGTCCACTAGAAGGAATCGAGCAACATATTTGCACGACAATTATACTTATATCTATGGACGTTCGTAGTCATCAAGTAGCTGCGAATTCTCGTTTGCCCCCTTAAACTCGAAAAAATTAATATTACAACATTCTCATCAACACCCGTCGCAGGTTTATCAATTTAGTAGTACGGCAATAATAAATAGTTATTCGACGATGAGACTCGAGGACAGTAGAAGTGGATACGATATAGTAAAAAACAATGGCGTGCCAGTTTCAATGTCTTCGCATCTAGAGACTACAACTCGACGGGCATCTAGTTTTTATATAACTTACCTCTGATCATGTTTTTACATACCTTTCCAACCACTCCAGTAGTTTTATCCTTTTCTGTCATATTATATATACAAGCCTTTAAAGCTATTAAAATAAGCTTACTTTATTATTTTATGTTTATTTCTTGGCGACCCTCGAAATATGGATTGTAAACACAAGAAATTATACAACTGACGGTTTATTTTTTAATTGTCATTTTCAAAATAACGGAAGTACTAAAACGCCGGTCTACAACATCACTACTACAATAATTAACAATGTACATATGAAATGTGTGCTTATGTTCATAATGGCCTTTGGATACTATTTATAAAATTATATTATACAACTAAAGATGTGATTAATTAAAACACATATTTATTGCGTAAATTAAAATGATAAATTGTTATCTAAACAGCTGCATTGGATACGATAAAACAGCACTTCACTATTTACAGTTATTCTGATATAGATGGCGGTTGTAGATTCAAACTAAAATGCGCGCCCGTATAGCGACTGTTTTACAGCAAACATGACATTACGACGTTTCGTGTTGCTATACTCGGAATGAAACTACCAATTCAGTAATGTAAGAATTTAATTTAATATAGCATTAAAAATATATATCTCAATAGTAGTACTAAAAATTGATATTTTGATTTACATAGCTTTGAGTATTAAACATATACTGCAGAATCAATATTATGTTCATCGCTTCACCATACTGAAACTTAAAATTATTGTTAACTTATATATAATTGAAATATTTTTAAACTGGTACTTATTTAAAAAATTCTAGCAGACTGCCACTAGCGTGACAGGTGCCAGTAATGAGTTAGTAGTAAAAAAAAGTACCTTCACGCCTATTATCCCCGAAGAGGTAGGCAGAGGTGTGCTAGTACATGCACAACACGTAAGTCCAGTAGATATACTAGAACATCCACGATTATCCAATGTTGTCATGATGTCATGATGTCATAGGTAACAAGCCTATGGCCACTTCGGGCACATACATAGTTAGTAGTAATTTTAGTTAAAGTATGGTAACACTTTACTCTGCAGTAATTTATTGTGTATTTCTGAATTTTCTGAGCGCCATTGCTTTTTACCAATGAAACGATGAAATGATTCTAATCTGTTTTCATCCGCAATTCTGTGTAATGTTTTAGCAAAATACTAGAGTGATTGTGTACTAAAACTATTGAATTTCTTAAAGTTTTGTGCTGGGCTTTGTCATGGCCGGTAAGTGCTGACTTTTAGCGCCCGCTAGACAAGGGCGAAATCGGAATCGGATATCGCAAATCGCAATAAGTTGAAGATGTTTTATCGGTCGAACTCCGACGGTAAATGCAATGTTCATGTATTTAGTGTGATTTTATTTACTAGTGTTTACATACTGTGACTCCAATACAGTGGGAAGTGTTTGGTTACTGTATAGTAAATCAATTTAAACCATTAGCCTTTGTTTTTATGATTATGCTTCAAATCTAATAACACGAAAGTTCTCGCAATGGTTTGCGGCGTATATTTATTGTTAATTCTTCATATAAATTGCTTTAAATTGTAATTGTTTTTGTGATCAGATGACTGCGTTTGTTGATCGCAATTCGAAGGTCAAAAGGCTAGAGTCAACAGATTTTTGCAATTAGACTTATCATTGAACCATTTCCAAGCTGAGAAATTATTACGTAGAGGATTCCTTTTTCAAAATGAGGTTGCTCGCAGGTGAGAATATTTTTGTGTGTACCCACTTAAAAACCTGTTTTACGTAATTTTACGTTATTAATCTGCTACAGTAACTTGAAAATTTATTATTAGATGATTGTTTTAGAATATAATCATTTTAAGGAATAGTTGTCTTGGTACTCAGTAGAATAACAACTATGTAGGTTCTAAAGATTTATGATATAACATTACACTTTGAAGTATACTTTACAATGAATGTATTTCTATTTTCATAGACTTATACATTATACATTAATACTACTACAAATTCAAGTTAACGAAAAATCAATGGGGTCCCTCAAATAATTTTACATGTATTAAAATGGTTTCATAACCAATTTTTCTATGATTCATTATTACAAGTAAATGTTAATTTTCTGAAATATATCTTAATTATAAATTCATTTAATAGACAATGTTGCTAACATGTTAGTTCCTGAGAAAATCATCTTACAATATAACAATGCTCAAAAATTCACATTGTTCTAAAGCACCTGAACATGTTAGCTTAATAATATCAAATATGTTATATAATATACAATCGTTCATATTTGCAATTTACCTTTCTAAAAAGAGTTTCATTGCAAATGAATGTAATGCTTGGAATGGTGTGCAGGCGATGTGTTAGTGATTGTAATCTACATATATAAAACTCTTCCATTACTAAGTGACTAATTGATTGAAGTCCAGCCGAAACTGCTGAATGAAGGGAAACTGAAATTTGGCAACTATGTTCCTTGGAGAGTGCATGTAGGAGAAATAAGAGATGATTTCAAGGAATTCAACCCGGAAATGGGTGAACAACTTTTATATATATGTGTACACCATTGAAGTTAGTTTGTCCAAGTGAAATTATGTCCATAGCACTGCCAGGAAGTTTCTGTTATGGAGCTTATAATTCAGTAGTAGATGACAAACTTCTTAACAGTTGTTACCTTATTATACCTCATCCTTGAAGTATTAAATTGCCCATGATCAAGAAGACTATGGATGTGTCTTTCTACTCTTTCACACAAAAACTGAACAGATTTGAATGAAATTAGCATATATATATATAATATAGATATAATGTGGTATAAAATTATGTGGCATGTTAACTGGAGCAAAAGGAATGAATAATGTGGTGGAAAAACTTAATGTGGATGAAACACTGGGGCACAGCTAGTCATACAAACATATACACTTGTATTTGTGTAAAAGTTAATAAATAAACAATCAATATTACTAGATTTCATTATATTTCTCAATCAATTCTCCATTTCCTTTTAGTTGGTGTAAGTATGTGATGTAATTTAATGTCATACAAAATGTTATTACATACACAAACAAATTAAACCACTTATTTATTTTCACATAAAAAATTACAATTTACAAAAAAAAAAAAGAAAGAATAAATCAATTTACATATGGTGGAACAGACTCTGTCCTAACATGACACTATTCATGTCACACGAAAATATTTCCTAGTAATTTGTACTTACTAGACGGGCCCTAAATTTTTGCTAGTAATATGTACTTACTAGGCAGGCCCTAAATATTTGCTAGTAATATGTACTTACTAGGCGGGCCCTAAATTTTTGCTAGTAATATGTACTTATAGACGGGCCCTAAATATTTGCTAGTAATATATACTTACTAGACGAGCCCTAAATATTTGCTAGTAATATGTACTTACTAGGCAGGCCCTAAATATTTGCTAGTAATATGTACTTACTAGGTGGGCCCTTAATATTTATCAATTAAATATACATACAAAACAAAGTACCACAAATGCTGTCTCTCTGAATGTGATTGAATTTCTCAAAATGTACTGAATGGTCTATAAGTATGGATATAGTGGGTCCCAAGGAGGGTTCTAATATATAACTTATAAAGCAATTTATTCATGAAAGCCTGGATCACTAGTATTTTAATACTGATGTTATTATCTACAAGAAGTTATTTGACATTGATGACTTCTGAAAAAATAATTCATTCTTAATTGAATACCACCTAAAATTGACAAAAATCGAATGGAAGGGGCTGAGTAGGTTATATTCACAGTCTCTTTTACACTTTTATTCGTAAGGATCGATATAATCAATTCAATTTAATGTTATAATAAATTAATTTCAAAAGTGTAAACAAAACCAGCGAGGCCCAATAAAAGTTGTTACAGAATTAAGCTCTTGCTGCATAATCTGCTCAATTCTTGAAGATCTGCATTTGAAAACATTGGTGATTGGTTTTATTGGAAAGGATATTGAACAGAAAACAAACACTTGAATGCAAATTATTGTTCAGTAAATTGGCAAATTTAAGAACATGCCACAACAAAGCAGATGGTTCCAAAAGCAAGAAACTTTGCTATCTTTATTGTGTCACTTACACAAACATTTTCATCTCATATTAAAATAAAAAGGAAATAAATATAATGTTGTGTTTAGCTATGTGTTATTTAGAAAAAAAATGATCTCTTTTAACACAAATAATAGAGAAGAACCTTTGATAGAAGGATTAAAATTCATATTATATAGATTTTTTTTTGTTTTTAGTTGTAATTTAAATGATGCTATGATAATAATTTAGTAGCTAGTAGTGAGGTAATGATTGATGAAAATTATTATAATTTCAAAATCGCCCATGGGATAGATAAAATCCTTTAAAAGTACCTTAAGTAATTTATCAATATCAAATCATTTTCACTTTTTTTGTAAACAATTGCAATAAATAACTCCAATGGACTATCAAACTCATCTTACTGTTTATTAATTCAAGGGTGGATTGAAAAGTATTTTGCCTAATACAGAAAATCAAATTTACCCCCATAATAATAGTTCATCTCAGACTACTTAATTGTGTGAAGTTCAAAATGTGTGATAATTCGTTGTGATTTTATAGTTTCTTTAAAAAAGCAATGGGACAGTTCTGCAAATGGACCAAAGCAGGCAGTGTGCAGTCATTAAGTACCTCCATAAGAAGGGGCTGTCACCAAAAGCCATCCGTGATGATATGATCAGTACTTTAGGATTCTGCTCTTGTCTTATTCATTCATTAAAACATGGATAGAGGATTGGTAGAGATAGTGTGAAGGATAAACCTTGCTCTGGAAGGCCTTCGATGTCCACTACTGACGAAAATATTTAAAAAAGTACTTGATTTAATATATATATATATATATAATTTGTTTTTCTTGTTTATATTTTTTTTTGATATTGGCTAGATAGAGTATCAAATATTGATGTTATATTTGAATTTTAATGTTGTAAAAATTGTTTTTTTACTTACAAACCATAAAGAAACTTTGAAACTAAATTGAAGTAGTGTATCTGGTTTTATAACTTATAAGCAAATTAATTATAACACGATTGATAATCAAGTTAATGATAAGGTTTAAAGGTTGCAATTATATTTTAGTTTACTTTGTAAAACTATTATTGACATATTGTTTTGTTTTTGTGTGTTAAACTGTCACCTGGTGAGACCCATTAGGCAGCTGTAATCTCTCTTCTGGCATGTTCAATTCATCAATAAATGCCCCACCACACTGACAGTACAAGCCAAGCGACCCACCGGTAGGATTCAGAGCTTTCAACAACTTAAGACCATGGAATGAGTTTCTTGTTGTTGCCCTACGCACTGGATATGTCATATTTCCCTGTTGCTGCTTTTATTGCTAGTATTATATAGGATTTTATAAATAGCATATGTTTATGTTCTGCAAAGTAATCTGAACTCAGCATTATCCTTGGCTAAGGAGTGTGAAGTTTATAATTCACAGTCCTTTGAAAAGTATTACATGTCCTTTAGTCTACAGAACCAGTTTGAATATCATACTTTTGTCTTCCATTCACAGTCCAGTTGTGGTGAGACCTGTATGGCAGAATGTGGACATTGAATGAATATGTATTTCTTTAATATTTATCATAATTAAGTGTGTTTAGAGTTTGTTTTATTGAGACAATGATTAGAAAGAGAGACATCTCCTGGCAATCGAGTCATCAAGTACGAATCCAAGATACTTATGCAAGCTGGAGGCATAGCACATTTTGTTCTCATTGGAATTCCGAATGTGATTGTATGTATACAAATATGTATTATATTAATTTTCTGTTTATGTGACGAACAAATGTTTTGATTTAAAAATTATGATACTTCAAAGAAGATTCTACTTTAAAGAGTTTATCTCTGTCTCTTATTAAAGAATAATCTGTCAGTAATAAGTTTACCAAAACTTGTGTAGGTTACAAGAAAAAGATTACCTATTTGAATCCTGTGCACTATCATCTCAAATTGTTTACTTACCAACTTTAATTTTTTATCAATATTTGCTGCTATACTTGTACTCTAACAAATAAATTGCAAGTGCAATGTAATAACACTCAATATGATCGTTTCCTCAATTTAATACATTTTACGAAAGCCTAATATAAAATAAAAATATAATTTTATACTATAAATAAATTTATCAAATACCGTTTTTTAACAATTTATTGGCAAAATAGAAATGTTGTTTTTAGTCAATTTAATATGTAGACATATTTGATTAACTTATAACCTTTACATGACGAATTCTATTAGTTATTTACACTAAAATTTTATAATATAAAATAATAGCTTAACAGGTTTAGGAATGTATTTTTTTATGTTCTATGAATTTTATGCACCACATTGTAAAAAATTACTCCTTAACATTTCATATTCTCTAGTTTTCTTTAGTTTTGTTATATCGAGGTAGCAATGGATAGGAATACATTTAATCATATATATATATATATATAATAATCTGACCATACAGACGGCCCATTTCAATAGCTGAATCTGTTGTCATGGTAATAGATAACGCTACCTTATTCTGTAAAATGCAAGTTATTGAGCACATTTTAAATTTTTTGTACAAATTTTTTAAACTTGTTAATACATGCAATCCCTCGCTAATCTTTAATGAATACAAAAGTAAAATAATTGTCAATTCTGGAGCATTTGTTCTGCAGCTATATGTTCACATATTTGGAGGAGTTCATTTAAATTTGAACAATATGAAAAGAAATGAAACTTATATAGAGAAACAACTATTAAAGAACAATAAATATTATGATTTTGTCATATCCAATAAGGGAGCCATAGCAAATAAGGAGTGTCCTTTATCGTATTTTTTATGGGGAGTGTTCTGAGGAATTGTTCGGCTTAATACCACAAGCAGTACCGCAAGACATCGCAACAGAACTCTAAATTCCACGCCCATCACCTTGATGTCCTTAAATCCACGACCGTGCGGCTTAAAGGCCATCTCTTACCGCGCACAACTGTACTGTGGAACCAGCTGCCTCCCTCGGTATTTCCGATACGATACGACTTTGAGGACTTAGAGAAAAGGGCATATATCTATGTGTGGCGGTAGTCACTACCTACGAAACGAGCAGCATTTGCCCCTAATCTCATAAAAAAGGAAAAGGTTAAAGATTAGCTGTCTGCTGCAGCTTCACACAGGTACTTTACAGAATATGGCAAAAATTCATTGATTTACAAAAAATATATATATTTTTTAATTTTGGGACCTGTAAAATACACATTATCATGACAACAAAACCAATTTATGACAGAACAATGTCTGTCGGGAAACTTAGCTGCGAATAATTTCGACAGCTGCAAAAATATTTACTTATCTTTTTCACACCTTTGGTTACATTGTTATACCGACTTCTAATCTTTTAGAAAATGTTATATAGCCTATGTTCATAAGATGTATTTTAGACAAACATTTTTATACTTAAAATTACACAAATACACATGCATCCAAACTCGTAACAGTTGGTACAGGGAATCTTGAAAATTTTGGAGAATTTGTTTAATTGTGTATTTAATGTATTGCATTAGTCTGTTGATCTTGAAGTTATGTTTAGTCTAAATAGTCTAGATTATTAACATAATTATGTCTTAGGATTAAAACTTTTGCGAGAATTCTTCTGTCATTGCTATGTAGTATTGTAGAGTACATTGCATTTACTTTATTTATAGTTACCTGTTCCTTATGCATTCTAATATTATTTCACCCTTGTGACTAATGATTAAAGCATCTATTAATATTAGTTTAATGTACTTAATAACTATTAACACATGTCTTAGGGTGGTCACTTTTGCAACAGCATTTGAAGACATATCAAATGTGAATATATTATGCTCATGAAATAATGTTTTCAATATAAGAAGTGTCCACCCATAAACATTCTTAATTAAATATTAACAATCTTGAATATATTCAAATATTTTTTATTATTAATTTGCTGTGTTTTTCAACTACATGTTTAGCTTTTACTAACCTAAATAACATCATGCTCGGTATGTTGCAAATGTGGTTGGAGGTATAAAGTAATGATGTTAATTTGCACATATATTTCTTATTATAGTTGAGCTCTCTAAAGTACATCTTTAAAATACCAATGGACTTGTAATTTACTGCACTATATTGAGAGATCCATAGAATAATATAGAGGTTAAGGATAAATCAGCTAAAGCAAAGAGGTGCCTAGAAGCTGTTGACAGCCAACATAGCATGTACAGAGTTTACAGGTCCGTGTACGAAGTATAGCGCTGACCGTTATTGCGCACAAGGACGAATTTTAGTATCGGAGGGTGAGCGCAGGGCGCGGGCCGGTCACGTGCATCGGCCGAAAGTTGTGATTGGTTCTCCAGTCGTACGCTTACGCAGCTAGTCCTTCCACGTCTCACTCGGCGCTAGTTACTAGCGAGGGGCTTGTGTCTAATGTGGAAAATATTTTTTTGGTCTTCTGAAGTCAATATTCAACATCAAGATGACCTATAGGATGATGGGATTCGTATTTACTATGTTATATTCTTGTGTCCGTTCTAACATTGATGTTTGCTCTTGAGCAGGGACAGAATTCTGAAGTGAAATCGCGAAACACGTTATACTTTACTTTATTATTTAGTTATACGTAAAACTTCACGCTCATAGTTACTGTTTATTTATGCCGCCTTCTAAGTTGCTCAATTGGTATACCCAAACTTGTGCGCGATAAGTATCCATGACTAACAGGAGAAACTGAACTCGTTATAACATCCACATAGCGCTTCTCCGGGGCGTCAAAAAATGCGAGCGTTGACATATAAATTACGAATATATAGCTCGAAGGCCTACCGTCAACCCGAATACTTTTCAGATTGGATAAGATCAGCTAAAGATGTACATATTAACGGCGGCGTGTTTGGATTTGCATACGTTGCTCTGATTAGCACCACGTGTGACACGATCGGCAACAGACGGGGCGTATGTGGCCGTCTCGGGAATTCACCATAATTATTTATCGGTTCACTTGTGTACGCATCTCAATGATAAGACGGACGATTTGCCTTCACTCCTGCATATGCGGAATTTAATAATGAGCGTCGGTACTCAGCAAACGGCTCCAATGGCTCGTTTAATACAAAAGTTATAAAAAAAGCACAGTCTTCACACACTTCACCCTATTGCTACGGAAATCCTCATCTGACATCTTCCTTGGTTGACCAACACGTATTCCCAAATGTGGTCGCCACTGTGTCACCTAAACGTACGCACGCGGCAAGTTTTCTTCAAACCGTAATTTATATTAAGAGAAACCCATTACAACTTATCATCGCATTGCTATGAGTACTCGTCTGGCGACGAGGCTTGACTCTTCGGGATTGAAAGGGGGACCAACCCCCCAATCAATGCAGTGCCACTGTGAAAGTAATTTTTCAAAGAACCATAGGTGCGGTGAGATAGACAGCCAGAAAACGTACTGCAAGACTAGCGCCGCAGGAACCAGCTATATATAAATGTTACCAGCATTCATAGAGGCTGCATTGTATATAATTTGAATTGACACAAGTCACGGAAAGTTATGACCATCGTATATTGTTTACAATGCCATTGCATGCCCATCAGTCTTCACGCAATGCAGGGGCCCATGGAGTGTCCGGCCTGATAGGACGGTAGACACGACCGCAGATGAGGCGCAGGATGTTGCGAACTCAATAGCATCGCCGGCGTCTATCCAGAAACAAACCGACAGGACGGACAACCGGAGAGAAATAGGGCGCAGGACGGACGGCTTAACGTGCTCTCCGAGACACACCACCAATTTCCGAACTTCGGACTGTCATTAGAAATTGAAAAATCCCAACAATTTGGTTCTGACCCCGACTCGAACTCAAATGTCACTGTGGTTGAACATGTTTCCCACTCGACTACGAGGCAGTCTCTTTTTTCTATCTTCGAAATAAAGCGGATGTTAGCTCGGATACGCAACTGCAATTTACTAGGAACATGATTCTGAAGTGAAAGGTGCGCGAGACTTAAATAACTTAGGCGTGGTAAATCGTTAAGCTATTCCGTGTTACCCCCGGTCGGTTACTGTTGCACACGATTAAAAAATTTTTCATTCATATTTTTAATAATTTCTTAAGTAGTAAACTCCAATAAGTCATTCATGTGCTACTACAGCTATACTACAGCTATCCAGCCGTTGTCTATGTTTGTTCAAACTGTGGGATGTTTCAGGCAATGGTGGCGAGACGACATGGTGTTTCAGTCAGGTGAAGGGCACGCTGGAGGATGACGTCACCGAGGCCGACCTGATCTCCTGCGTGGAGTTCAACCATGACGGCGAGCTGCTGGCCACGGGGGACAAGGGGGGCCGGGTGGTTATATTTCAGGTGAGGTTTGTTTTTTTTTTAAGTAAGGCAATGTAGTACCTTCCACCGGAGCGAGTGTGAATACTGGAATTTTTAAGGAAAATCAGCAGTCCTTTGTCGATCGCTATTCAATTTAAAATCATTCCTCTCTAGTAACTCGCTGCGTACTGGGCTCCCTTGTTGGCCTTCTAAAGATTTTATAGGGCAAACGAGCAACAGTAGCCTTTCGACTATCGACGTCCATAGACTTCCGCATTATTGTCATGCAGATGGCGTTGTCTTCCTTTCTTCCTCCTCCTCTCCAAAGGGATACAGGCCGCATTACCACCTACACTCACATCATCAAGAGACCAGATATACCAGAATGCAAGTATGCTGCAGGTGACTCGGTTTAGTTTTTGGTGGTAAGAGTTGAACACATAAGACCGATATGAACTGATGATAATATGGAGAGAGGTGGATATTAGAAGGAATCTGGTCTTTTTAAAGATAGAGAGGGGACAAAACTACACTTCTATATTAATATTATACAGGTGAAGAATTTGTTTGCGATAACCTCGGCAGTGACGGACGTAAAGACTCTTTCAGTGTGAAATAGTCCATTTATCTATGAAGGAAGTACGTTCTATACCAGTGTACTGCTAGTAAAAGAAGGCGAGTATGCGGGTTATGCGAGTGAAACCGCGAGTCCTAGTAGCTTCAGGAACGTGATAATTTCTCGCTTTGTATGTTGCTCATCTCTCCTGTGTTTAGGTGACGTTCACATATTGTGACCTGGTTCAGTCCAAGGCCAGACTAATGATAGAGCGCCAGTGCGTGTGACAGGCACGTGGAGCGCGTGCGGGGGACGGCACGGATACGAAACATTCAACTGATGATGCTCATCGTTATACTGGCTCTACCGCGGTTTTACATGCGTTAAATTCATTCTAAGCCATTGGTTTGTAAGAGGTAGTGCCATGCTGCAAAACAGCCGAATTGGGCCGGCACCACCTGGGAGGTGCCTACGTCTCGGTCACGGGACACAGACGTAAAGTGAAAACTATGCTACACTATCTTTCGTTCGGTTTGTGAATGGCTGGTGCTAAAAGCGGGCGTGGGGGGGAGGGGCAACGTATGTTTGTTAAATTCGGCTGCAATGCAGCATGGCACTACCTCTTGCTAACTTGATAATGCTGAAGCCCAGATTCAGTTCGTACTGGTTATATATAATAAATGGCATTTACTGTCTACTACTGGTGATTGCGCTTCATTAACGAGAGGTGGTCCCGGACGCATTCCTCGCATGCCTCACACGCCTCGTCGGCCAAGACAACATGGCGTAGTACACGACGTCACTACAGCGGACTGACTGAGAACTAACCAAGACGAGGGTGCAGTGGCACGTGTCCCGTTGCTGCTACATCCAAGATACTCCATCATTGCGGCCGGCTGTGCGAGTCAAACAGTTTTCTGGCTCCACCGGGCAAGCTGGACTATGTATAAATGCATTTTCAAGGCGAAAAATAAGAGAGGTGCCATATGTAATACAGCGACGCTGTTTATACGGACGGGATGCACTACGAGAACCAGGCTGCGAGTGCTAATCATGAAAGTTTTATACACGGTTTACGTGTTTGTCAACAATGGCGGAGCGTGGCTGTGCGGCAAATATCCCATCTATTAATAGACTGGCGCCCTGCGGTTTTACCCGCGTAATATGCGGGTTATGCGGTTCCTTCATAGTAACCGTTCCTCGCTAAATGGACTAGCAGTTCCTGAGATTAGCGCGTTCAACTAAACCGTTCGGCTTTATATAATATCGTTATTTGTCTCTCAGTTGTTCTCATCTTCCTGCTCTGTTCACCTAGACTGCCAGTCATATAACTGACTCTAGCGTCCCGTCTCTATCACCGCTTGTTTCTACCAAAATGAGTTCTTTCTTAGACATTCAACGCCTTCTAGTGGTGTTTAACAAAGCATTGTCATTCTGTAAACAAAACATTAATCAATGTTACATTTATTTCAGAGGGACCCGGCGTCAAAGCAATGCGTCCCCAAGAAGGGCGAATACAACGTCTACTCGACGTTTCAGTCGCACGAGCCGGAATTCGATTACCTCAAGTCGTTGGAAATTGAGGAGAAGATCAACAAAATACGGTGGCTCAAGCGGAAGAATCAGGCGCACTTCCTGTTGTCCACTAACGATAAGACAATTAAATTATGGAAAGTGAGTACCGGCTGAGTTCTTAGTCTAGATTTTTTTATTGGAAATCAACTGAGGGGGTGTCACAGTGGTCTAGAGCTTATCACTGGTGGTTCACTTTCAATCTCGGCCATGAACCGCTTACTTTTCTAACCGCAGTCAGAAAATGTACTTAACATTTTCTGACTGCTCATACGGTGAAGTAAAACATCGTGACGAAACCCGGATTCGTGTATTCTATACCGAAACGAGGATTGGGCATGGATCTGATATGGAAACTGGACTGGAACGAAGAAGTTGGAACAGGGGGTAAGCTGCGATCTGTCGGTGGGTCGTTTGGCGTCACTCGTCGTCTAAAGGGGACTGGCACCCATTAGCAACGGTAAGGCAACATGCCTAGGACACGCACTTAATAGGGAAGAGCTAAATGTTGCGACTTAAGCAGAATAACCACACTTCCTGCCGTGCGCTTTATTTTAATATTTTATTTATGTACTTTTTCATGTGTATATATTTTTTATTTGTATACTACCATTAAATGGAAAATCAGTTTTTAGTATGTGTTTGTAGGTTTAGTTTTTTTTTATTTCATTGGAGGAAATAGCACTCGGTGCTTAGATGTCGACTGGTGCACATACGCAACACACGTACGTGCATGCGCTGCCCTCCTTTACTCTGCAGCGGCAGCAGGACGTCTGCGGCTACCGATGATGATGACTACTTTATTACAATTAAAGAAAAAGAACATTTTCAAATGCTCGTAGGTAATTTTGAAGTCTGCACTAGGACCGCCCGTAACATGAATAGGTACTAATATACAAAGTAATGTTATTGTAATTGTTGTAACAAGTAACGCCACGTGGCAATTGTGTCGGTTCGGTCGGGGACGTCGTAAAAAATAATGATTACCAATTGTAACGTTTTTCAGGTATCGGAGAGGGATAAGCGGGTGACGGGGTACAACACGCGGGAGGAGGGGGGACGGCCGCGGGACCCCGAACGTCTCACGCAGCTGCGGGTACCCACCGTCAGGCCTACAGACCTCATGGTGGAGGCCTCGCCCAGGTCAGTATTGCCATGATAAACATATAGATGGTATAGTATTGCATCGTTATACAAACATTCAAAGTGTCACGTTTCCTGGGCTTTGGTTTGTTAGTTGCCGGTGGCCCACTGGGGGCGTCGGTAGTCACCAAAGGAACTGCCCGTTTGACTATGCTGTGTGCTATGCAATAAAAGAAATCCATACAACAAGCTCACTAATACGAACTTATTCTATGTGACGTTGGGTAGGATAAATTTCAAGGACACCGCCGAGACAAAAGAATGTGGTCCTAGCTTTGATATAGAGATAGGTACTATCAAGGTTGGTCCCTGTGTCAGGTTATATATAATTCGAGGACCACTCTATACAGATCGTGCAGTACTCGGTACTGTCCTTGTAGTAAAACGAATGTCCTTGGCTACCCAATTGCCAAGGACATTTACAAGTGCAATTGTTATTTACACAATGTATTCGCAGACGTAAGAGCACTTTGTAATCTTTCACTTTTATATTTTTAAAGTCTAAAAGTCACGGCCTTGCGACGATAGTGAAGCGAAACTAGATGCAGGACACTTGTAGACTGTTACTTAGAATTAACCTCTTGTGCTATAAAAGTATGAGCGCGCTGAAGCACTAACACATTAATGGTACGGTCTATCAAATTAATAGCCGTACAGATCATGTAAGTAACCATATCAAAATGCACACATAAGAGAATTGAGACATTTTAACATTAATAAAGATTTTTTCGGAATATAAGATATCAAACATGGCGTCGCAAGAAATCACGAACTCGCCATTTTAATTTCAATTTGTCAATATGTTGTTCGTGGCGTCCTGGCAGGAAGATATAGCTTCCCGGGTGAAAAAGAAAAAAGCTATTTAATTATCATTTGGTGATGGCAGATTGTGTCTTCGTCAAATCAATCCGTCGTCCGAGCCACGCCGAAGAGAAAAAAGGGTTACATTTCTTCGATACCGATCACACCTTTAGTCTGACAGTCAAAGAGGACACATAAACTTTTTATAAAATGTTTAAGTAGCAAAATATAATTGCTTACACGAGGAAGTAAAGTACCTCCCGTTGACTTTATATCGGTGTAAAGCATTTTACACCGAAATCAAGTTGGTTTCGTTTGGTGTCTGCATTCGTGCGGTTTGTGCGTATCCGGTGGCCCATTAGGGTGGAGGGAATGATAGGAGGGCAACACATCTGCCCCCTTGTGCCATAAAAATAAAGAAATGTAGCTAGCAACTAGATAAACAAAACGTGTGCTCTAACTTTTTCTAGCCTCTACAGTAACATATGAAATTCTTATCTCTATCTTAAATTTTCCCCTCTACTTCGATTCGCCTCGCCCGATCTCACTTCTCACAACGTCACGCATTCACTATTTTAAACGAGTTTTACTTTAAAAAAAACTGGTTGTCTGTAAGTAGTCGGTTTACGGACGATATAATTTTACGTGATGATGGTTCTTTAAACATTGTATCGCCCGATGGAGTGACAGAGAAAATTCGTTACGCTCTCGCTCCGGAACATTACTATGACTCGAACCGTTACTATGGTGTTAAAGTTTATTACGCAGCTAGCCTTATCCATTTACAATACTTTATCACATCAAAAATATTATTGGACAGAAAAACACCGATAATATTGCCCTGCACACTGACCGTACCTTGTGCATCGTGACACTAATTGAGTGTCACGACTCACTCGTTAGCGGCGGGCACAGTCTCGAGGCAAATATTTTGTACGCTGTTTACATCGAGCTAGCGGCGTGCCTATGTGAAATAGAGGATAATGCGTTTTATAATGATTTGTATACACGAGTTGTTGACACGGTGCTGGTGTCTGTGGATACCAGACGACCTTTCATGTGTTAGTACGTAACACAAGAAGAGTACAGATACCTTTTTGATGTGATGATTTTGGAATTCTATAATGCTAGGAGCATGCACGATTTTTGACGTCATAGGAACGTTCCGAGTCGACAGTAATGATCTGAACGGGGGATCTTTATGACGTGATAACTTTTGTAAAGTGATGACGCTAGTTGTATGCACGAAAAACTATGACGTCATAATAACGTTTCGGGTCAAAGTAATGTCGCGAATGGGCAGAACTTACGGGCGAGAGAGCGTAACATGTTGAGTGAAAGAGACGCTTTCACTCAACTGGGCGATGTGTTCACAGATCAATTAGATAACCGTTATAATGTAAAATTATATCGTCCGTAATCCAACTTACAGTTAACATGTTTATACATAACAGTTTTAGTGGGTACAATGCCAGACCTAAGGTGTTGCTGGGATTTTTAATTTCTAATAACATTTCGAAGGTGAGAATTTTGTGGTGTTTCTCTCTTACTCTGAAAGCACGTTGAGCCGTCCACGTCGGTCATGCGCCTGATTTATAAATGTATAATGTCGTACTACCGTCCCTTGGAAATAGGGGACCGAGGGAAGAGAGATGTAGCCGCCATTACCGAAAGTCGGCCAGGATGACCTCACATTACTTACTCAGCCAGCGATTATTAAATGATATCTTACGTTGTATATTCCAGACGGATATTCGCGAACGCGCACACATACCACATAAACTCCATCTCGCTGAACTCGGACCAGGAGACGTACCTGTCGGCGGACGACCTGCGCATCAACCTGTGGCACCTGGAAATCACCGACCAGAGCTTCAACATAGTGGACATTAAACCAGCCAACATGGAGGAGCTCACTGAGGTAAACAGATACCGAGACCAAGAAGGAATGGTGGTAACAAAGTGCAATGATGTAATAAAAATACGCTTTGGCTCTTTTTCTATCTCTTTCCCTTTAGGCAAATAAACTGCAACAGCGAATTAAACACACAAACATAATAATGATGATTAATTTAAAACCAACCGCGCAGGACATCTAATACTACATATGTCGATGGGACGGCACTCCGACACGACAGCTGTATTGGTTTTTTAGTTTTTGGAAAAAATAAGGTTCTTAAATTTCAATTACGTCTCGTGTCGTCGAGAGCACGAGACAGGACTGAACACTAACTTTAGAAACGTGTATGTATCCGACCGTATGTATATTTATTTGCAGGTGATCACTGCGGCTGAGTTCCACCCGACGGAATGTAATCTCTTTGTATATTCCAGTAGTAAGGGTGAGTGTCGAGGAATTATATTAATATTATAGATAGGTCTAACTTTATGTGTAGGGTCTTCGGAAATACTAAACTGATCATGAAAAAATTTTCACTATCAGAAAGCTACGCTACTCAGGAGTTTATTACAGAGATGACTACGATTCTATTTTTTATTATATACAGTAATTGTTGCCACGCTGGGCGTGTTGAGTGCCCGCAGAGAAGATCCGGCTGTGCTCGCTGAGCGTGCTAGTATCCATTTACATATATTCTTAGGTACCATCCGTCTGTGCGACATGCGCGCGGCGGCACTGTGCGACCGGCACGCCAAGCTGTTCGAGGAGCCAGAGGACCCGCACGCGCGCTCCTTCTTCTCCGAGATCATATCCTCCATTAGCGACGTCAAGCTCAGCAACTCGGGCAGGTAAGCGAGGCAGGATAGAAAGACGCTCCAGAGAAGTTGAAATGTGTTTTTAGTGACATAACGTATATATCTGATAATATGTTAGCCTTAATTGCTGTAGCGGCTTGTCAGATATTTGTGAAAAATACTAAAAACATGTAATACGAGGGATGATTGAGAAGTATCCGAAACGACAAAGAAAAACTAATAATCTATTTAAAACAACGTAGTTTCCTTCTAGCTCGATGCATTTAGTCCAGCGTTTCTCCAATGCCGTTCGTTACACCAGTTTGATAAAATGTTTTCTCTAACCCCTCAAAATATTCGTCTACCGCAATAATGACTTCAACATTTTATGAAAATCTTCGGCCACCTAACCATTCCTTGAGATTCGGGAATAAGAGGAATTCGCATGGGGCCAGATCTGGGGAATAGGGGGGATGCATTAACAATTTGAACCGCAATTCATGGGGTTGGCAAATGCAACACTTGACGAGTGCACGGATGCGTTGTTGTGGTGGAATAAAATCTTTTTGGCTAAATGCGGCCGTTTCTTTCGGATTTCTTCACAAAATTATTGCAGCTAGCTTGCATAATACTCTCCATTTATTGTTTTTCCTCTTTGCAAATAATCCACTAAAATAATCCCACGCCATCACTTTGCCGGCCGACAAAACCGTTTTTACTTCCTTCGGCGTCGGTTTTACGCTCTCACTCTCTCTCCACTACTTAGATTGTTCTTTTGTTTCAGGGATATGATGATGTATCCATGTTTCATCTACTGTCACATAACTCCGCAAAAACTCGCTAGTATCACGCTTAAACAGCGCCTAACACTCCGACAAATCGTCCACTCGACGTTGCCTTTGGTTAACAGTGAAAAAACGCGGCAACCATGTCGCTCGCGCAAAGCTTTTTCATTCGCAAATGTTGGTGTAAAATGTTAAAAACGCGTTCAGAGGAAATGCTTACCATCTCTGCTATCTGCCACAACTTTAAGCGCCGATCATTGAAAACGATTTTTTTAATCTTTTTGATCATGTCCGGATTCGTGACTACATTTGGACGGCCAGACCTGTTGGCGTCTTCGTAGCTCTGTCCCACGTTTCAAATCAGTTATCCCCAGGTGTGAATTGTATTCAATGCAGGAGCTGTATTACCTCAGACACTGTCTAGATTGACTTATCTGGGTTGGTGTTTTCCCTTTTAAAACGTAAAACTTCATCACGGCAAGAACTTCGTTTATTTCCATTGTTGATGAATGAAGAAAGTTCTAGGTCCTCTCATGCAAATTCTATCAGTTAGAATAAATTCGAATTTGGCGTTCTATTTTCGAAAAGATTTTTTTAAAGTTCATGGTTTTGGCCAGTTATCAATCAGCCTTAGTATAAATAGTTAAGTGTGTGGTCTATTCAAAATAAAAAGAAACGCTAGCTGGACCCTGGCCGTTCGAGGTATTGTGGCAATAAAAATATTAGAGTCATTAGTCTGCTTTGCTGGCTTCGTCTATGAATATGTTAAGAAATTATAGTATAAAAACTTCTCGGAATTGTTTTATCCGTTGGTGATAATGGTGAAAAAAAAGAATCACATATATAGACATCTTTTGGGGACTTTGTTTTATAATAAGTTACACAGCTTTGCGGAATTTCTTTAGTATCGGCCTATTACAACATGCTCAGATGATGGAAGACTGAATGACAGAACTGATGACAGAACACGACTGTCACACAAGATTTTTATATAGATGTTCGCTAATAGAATCCCCGTTAATTTGCAGGTATATGATGTCAAGAGATTACTTAGGTTTAAAAGTATGGGATCTCAGAATGGAGACAAAACCAGTTGAAACATATCCAGTGAGTATACATTTCTTTATATTAAATATCATTTGTGTAAGTGACACATAAGAGGTAGTACCATTCTGCATTTCAGCTGGTAGTGCCGACCGATGCCTCTTAATCAAATGGTACTGTTGCACAAAGATAGTAACGTTGAGTTTCGCACGGTTTGCAAGTATTCGATGGTCTATTGGAGGGGGTGGAATAGTAATTATACGGATGTCTGAAGGTGTTATAGTATAATATATAGTGCTTTAATATAAGCACAAAAATATACAGGAACTTTTAACATTATGTTCTGAAGATACAACTATACAACTTGTTCATTGTCAGCGAGGTAACGGTCGACTAGAAAACTCAAGTCGAGTTTCCGCCATCAGATGTGTGTTATGTTTATAATTTTGTACGTTTATTTGTCAGGTTCACGAGTACTTGCGCTCCAAGCTGTGCTCGTTGTACGAGAACGACTGCATCTTCGACAAGTTCGAGTGCTGCTGGAGCGGAGACGATCAGCGGCTCATGACCGGCTCCTACAACGGCTTCTTTAGGTGAGTGTTCACATGTGCCGGACTTTTTGTCGGATGTTTATGGGCGTCGGTGGTCACCAAAGGCTTCGCACGCAGTGCAAAAAAGATGAACATTAAATTAAAATTCGCAATTAGATACCATAAAATCATCAATGGTTTATCCATCGATTAGGAACATTAATAAATAATTTACATACATCAAGTTTGATAAGTGACTAACTTAAAGTTGCACATACTTGCTTCACATTAATTCTGTCTAACCAAACCTGAAAATACGAAATTTGAAGTATATTTGAAAGTTAGTTCTTAACATAGTAATCAGGACTTCAAAAGAGAAGATCCAAGTGGATTCTATTGACTTATTTGCAAAGTATCTCTCAATTTCCATCATTTACAGCTAGCAGTACCACCCCGGTCGTGCCGGCTGGTCCAATCCGGCTGCAATACATCCATGACGCTGTATGAAACCATTAAGTGAATTATAACAATAATTATCAGTACAAGTTAATATAATATAAATCGTGTTCCAGAATATTCGAGCGCGGCGGCGCGGGATGCGCGGGTGCAGCGCGGCGCGGCGAGCTCACGCTGGAAGCGTCGCGCGACGCTGCAGCGCGGCCGCGGCAGCCGCTGCGGCCGCGCCGCGTCGCAGCCACCGCCAAGAGGAAGAAGGTATACGCACGCGGTTTTTCTGATCATTTCTTTTCAATTCAATCTTGGTCATTCGTTCCCATCATTGCTACTCAAATGCCTCCAGAAATTACAACATCAGCGCAACAAGAAATCCGAGCCGTTTGGTGACTACCGACGCTGAGTAACATCGTATATACTGAGGCGTTGGCCTTCTTTACCCATCCCCTCCAATGACTGCACAACAAACCGTACGAAATACGACACCGAAGTCATCAGTTTTAATGTTGGTATCGTGTGATTGACCCCAATTTGGTTACAATGACAGCATGACACCGTCTCTTACTAACTAGCACACATATTTTGCAGGATGAAATAAGCGTGGACTGCCTAGACTTCAACAAGAAAATACTGCATACGGCCTGGCACCCGCATGAGAGCATCATAGCTGTAGCGGCCACAAACAACCTGTTCATATTCCAGGACAAGTTCTAGCGCAGCGCCTCGCCATCTAGCATCGGCCTCAGGTAATATAGTGTACTGTTAACTTCATAACATCGTCACTTGTCATTGGGTGTTGTATTGGCTAAAACAACAATACCCAATATGTCCCTTTCCACCCCCAAAGAGTGAACCCCCATGCGCCTTGCATGACGACCACAAATGTCAATTTGGTAAAAATAAATTAAGCCGTTTAACTGAGCTAATGTCTAAACTAAGATGGGCTGCAAATAAACTAAGCAGTGCATTGCTTAGTTTATTTACAGCCCATCCTAATCCTTCTTAATACACATCATTATTACTGTGGAGTCTCCACATCATCATAATTAGTTTAAGATAGATTGGCTACACTGCTTAGTAGTGCCTTGGGGGACTAAAAATCTAACACACGCCACACACCCATTTCAGATGTTTTGATTTTTCTACCGACATATTTTTTCTGTGCTGAAATTTACTGTTTTTTGTTTATAGGTGAAAGAGAATGTGTATGGTGTCTTGACAAGGCGGATGAGATTAGTTAGGTTATCATTAATCGAAATAAATTCTACTTCCCGGCATGGCGGTGTACATTGAAACTAAATTGGATAATTACTCGCATGGCGATTGTGAATTATTCGAAATACGAATTAAATCGAACAAAATATGGCTTATGCAGTAATGTATTTTTTTCGGTAATGAAATTCTAAAATTATATTTCGAATAACGAATCTTTGTAATAATCATTGAATTGCATCATTAAAGTCAGAATGAATGACATTTATCATGCCGGTGTTACCTGTTGAAATATTGAATGTATATAATTCTGTTAGGGTGTCCCATACAAAATGGGCAACTCTGACACGCCATATAAACGACATGAAATAGAGGTGTACCTCTATGCTTAGAATGAATATAATTCCACCGTTACAATGGCCCGATTCACACAGTAAAGTATGTATGCACACAGTATTCGAATTTTATTGTATCATTACAACAATATAAACGTTCATTATATTAGAGCAATGATAGGGCTTGAGGAGAACGGTAACATTCAAAACGTGGCAGCTCTGTTGTCTGCTAACATTTTTTCTCAAAATGTGTCTGTCCACGCAGCTTTTTTCTTTTTTAAATTATAGAGTTCTGTTCTCATTACCACACAATTTTACGTGCTTTTAATTTTTTCTATTTTAACGACGTCTGAAATTGATATGATATAAACATATTCCATAATTAGCGCAGTTTGATAAAGACAAAGTAGTGCCTAATAAAGCCTTCATTTCCCAAAATATGTTGCCAATACAAAAAATATTTACACTATGACATGTTTAACAAAATCATATAAATTTAATTAAATTATTTTATATTCATCATCAACACATGTTTAATCAATTAAATTAAATTACATTTGTTAAATTATTCATGATAACTTTACTGTGTGAATTATCATTTAAACATAGTATACGTAAATAGCAGCCTAAGTTAGTCGACTCTTTGTTTTCGGCCTGTGCCTTACAACCCTGTGTTTTTGTTATTCATTCTTTTTATTTATTGTGTAATTTTTATTATTGTGATCGTTTTAATGTCGTATTATGTTAAGGCTGGATTTAGGTATGAACATAGTTGTCTATTCTGCCCTCCAAGGAATGTATATCGAGTACTTAACATTTCTACAGTAAAACGTTGTATTGGTGATATTGACATGATAAGGTTTCGTAAATTGACAACAGTCATAGTAATGTTCCAGGTCATAGTACTTTTCCTAATGTGCAGACCGTAGGATTCAGCAAAAGAGATCATAACATACCGACTCTTTTACTTTATCGATGCCTACACAGATCAATAGGGACAGCCCATTGTCACGTAAAATTATATCGTCTGTAAACCTACTTGTTGACAACCAGTTTTTTTTAACATTAACGATATTCGTTAGCCACGCTTCTTTGTTAGAAAAATAATAAAAAATAAATACGTCATGTTGGTAGTTGATCATTACTTATGATAATGTATCATTTTATCAAAATATGATATACTGTTAGAAGATGTATAAAGTTTAGTTCCATGCAGTAGAAATACCACAATCTTGTGTCTATCTAACCTACACATTGAGGTCTAAAAATAAACGGCATTGACATACATACGTAATTTATCAATGATATTTGCCATAAATAAAATAAAAGCAAAGGTAAAAAAATATAATAAATATGCTACACATTTTCAAGACTTTGTTACAAATAACAGCTCATTTTTGTTAAATGTTTTATTCTTTAATTAATTTGAGATTTTTCATTTTTTACCCTAAATGTAAGTAATATTGTAGAAATTGTAGTAGAATTTTCAATGCCGTGTGTCAAGTGTTTTGTAAAGTGAGAAAGGCTGTGAATTGTGTGCTTTAGGTGTACATTAGTTTACATACCCGAGGGCAGAATACAGAGCGAGCCTATAGTATTTGTTTGACGGTTCCATTTAGTAGCCCTGGGGTATAGTCAAAGGCCATACTCGAAGTCTTTGAATCTGACAATCTCGTAATGATAGCAATACAGTTGAATAAAATAGCTGTAGAGAAAATGAGAACAGACCATTTCAATTGTCAATTCTATTTGAATATTGTCTATGGATATATTTCTGTTTTGGAGATTTCAAGATCTCAAATCAAATCATTTCAGTAGGTAGCAGGCCACATAAAGTCTTGCCTATTGGAATAACTAAATTTCGATAACTTTATAATCTGTCTTTCTCACAACTAATGAGTAAACCTCTGTCTGCTAGACAACTGCTAGTTAATGTCTCAAAAAAAAAAAAAGAATCACAACTCATTGTATCATTTATTACCTCCTTCCAATGTTATCGGTAAATGAGAACTGTTAAATGAAATAAATCTCAATGGTCTTGCAATAAATTCAACATGAACGCGTCGCAAACTAGTATCAACGAGACTTAATCCCAGTATAGTGTAGTGAGGTAAGAACGACAACAGATCTTGGTGTGGCACAGATATACACTTCGTAATTATTTATGTCATGAATCAGTTTGGGAATATGTAAATAAGTGAACGAATGGAGGCCTGATTATAGATTTAGAATATTATGTCACAACGCTCGTGTTAATTTGTACAGACGTTTGTAAAACTTGGAATTATGAAGTATTATGGATTACACCGTTATGGGGGTATAAGACGGTCGGCGGGAGTTTTAACATATTTGAATTTTATTTTTTCACTACTTATAAAAGCCATGGCATTTGAGTGCATAATGCCAGAACCGTTGATCGTTTTTTATTCCCTGCGGTAATGGATTAAGACAAAAAATGCCTAGAAAATTTTAAATTTGTAAGGCACTTCCAATGCTTGTGAAAAATCAGACTTGTTTTAACGTTGATCAATTGTATAGTTTTCAAATAGTTACGTTTTGTAAGGGACTCCGTCAATTCCTTCTCTCGCAGTCCCTGAGTTGTGTCGGAGTATTCAGGTTAAGTAAAAAATAAAAACGCTGTCCAGTATTTTGCATCGGATTTAATTCTTAACGACTTTAAGAAATAAATCGATTCAATCTATTTGCCCATAGTGTGGTTGGGTGTATTTTTCTAAATTCTTAAATATACACTTAAAGCACTCTGCTTTAGCTTACTAGGTGCTTTACCAATCGTATATAACTTGGAAATGCCACAAGCACCATAAAAGCACCCCCATACAGTGTTACCTGTAAATGCCCTAATGCCCTTATTTGGGGAAATTATTGTAACGTTTTATTTCTTGATGTTTAAAATTTCTTGTACCCCCACAACTCGGAGTGCGATAACGCGTCTTAGACTAAGCATCAACAGGTTGTCCGCTATGTTGGCTGATAGATTAATTAGTGATAAATGTGTGATATTTATCAATGAAAAAAAATGCCTTGCAGCTTCGAAAGCAATAATGGAATTGGCTAGGTCCCTAAACGGTGTAAAAAAAGATTTGTGTAGAATAAGGACATGTGTGAGTGTATGTAAGGGATGCGTGACTTAGTTTAAGTCTAGTAATAGTTAGGCGAAAACTGTGAAAGCAAATCAGTTTTTTTTCTTTCCTGCGTCGAGGGATCAACAGAATGTTTTGTGATAGGAACGTAAGGTTATCGATTCGAATACCTCGTGTGGGCGATTGTTGACAACGAATCAATGTGTGCCGGCGCGCGCCGTCGCCTCTACCCGTATCCCATTGACCGTCTTCAATTTGTGATGTGAAATCGACTTCTTCCTGATTACAGTTTTTATTTTAATTTAGAGTGAGAACTTAGCTAGGATATTCATTAGCACTGGAAATGTGTACTTTTATGAAAAACAACAATCGATTGACTGTGAAATTATATTTTACAATAAATAACGATCGATTTACTGATTCCAAATTTAATGTGTCACTTTGTTAATGCTGGCCACATTTGAAACATATCTGTCACTATTGTATTCTAAATTTGAATTAGAATCGTGATACTGCTGTATATTGTATTCTAAATTCGAATCGCGATTTTGGGAATGGCCAGTACTTATAAATAGCAGTAGGTAACATTTTTCTTGACTGTTGTTATTTATTGTAGCCGGTATTGTGTGAGCGTAAGTGCCATGTGCGAGACGAGGGCGCGCCGCGGGGGGAAGTTGTTGTTGAATCCAAAATATTTCCTATAATAAAAATTTTTATATCTGAATATTTGTCTTATTTTTATCTGTATCTCCTACAGAAAGACTAGGAGAATCTTCCAAAGAGATGACAATTGCATAAGTGAGTGTTGGTTGCCTTTTTTTATTCGGAGGGACCTATTACTGTTGGCGACGCTTTATGCCCTCGCCCCTATAGTTCGTCGGATCTATCGAAGACTTTTTGTCTTCTAGTTTTAGGTAGACGAAAGGGGGACAGACCCTCCCCCCTCTATTCCCGCAGATGGGAAGAGGTGTACCGGAATATTTTGTAGGCGTTACCCTATGGTGATTATTTTTGGGACCTAAAAGGGGGAAGTAGTTGCCCTGCCCACGCTAGTGGGACGGCGCGCGCACGATGCCGTTTAATGTAGCGGAATGTGGATAATGATAATTGAGCTCGTCTATTTGTTTGGATTGTCTGAGGAGGCCGGCCTCCTCAACCACCCCTTCTGACGGGTGGGGTTGATTTACGCTACAAATCAGCCAGAAGCCATGATCATGATTTGTTTGTTTATTATTAGATCTCCTATCTCGTTATATTGTTTCTGCATTTATCTAAGCTCTCGACTTAAGAAGAGAATCCGGGCTCTTTTCCGCAAGTGGTGTGTGAGTTTGTCATTCTGTCAGTCATTTATTCTAACTATCTTTGATTATATGTGGGGTTTCAACGGTACGAGCGGTGTTCATGTGATTGGTTCTAGCAGGAAAATGCACTTACTCACCTCGAGTGTTGGTACATTACAGTTCCAAATTTATCTAGTGGCACTAGTATAGCAAAATCGTATGAGCGCACGTCTTGCGCCTTGGAGATAACACAGACAGAGAAGGAGCATGGGCTGTTATATGACCGCGAAAAAATAAAGGCGTCTTGTCGAAAACAGAAGAAAGATGAGAAAACGGTACTATCTGTATCTATCTAATCTCGCATGCGCACTGCCTGGAGAAATGAATGAAAAGAGAGACTGAGTGTGTTACATTTGCTGTCACCTTCGACTTGGCCTTGGTTATATATCTGTGTTACGTCAGGATGACATGGAGGGCTGTCCCCATGGACCATCCTAACTGATGGACTCTAGGTAAGGAGTATTACGTGTATAATGGTAAGCGAAGATTAGGAAGAGGTCGTGCCATGCTGCATTGTAGCGGAATTGCTCGGGCTCACTTGATGCCGCCGTAATGTGACATCTACGGTGTCGCGTTTCGTGCGGTTTATCAGTAATCGGTGCCCCACTGGGGGAGGTAAAAAAGGAGGGCAACGCGTCAGCATAGTAATTATGCTGATGTTCATGGGTGTCGGTAGTCGTAGTGGGGCTCCGATCGCTCGTTTGTCCCCCTATACTATTAAAAAGGAGCTATAACACATCACAGAGGTGTACACCCAAGGAGCCTTTTTCTCCGTGAGATGAAGACTCCTTGGGCCTTGGCCGTTGCGGTTGTACTGTGTCTAACACATGCATCAGCTGTCACAGACAAGACAGATCAGTTTTAGGCTGGCATCCGTTCTCTATGTTATCTATGGCCCATTGAGGGGGGGGGGTGTGTGGATGTTCATGGGCGTTGGTAGTCGTAAAAAGGCACCGATAGCTCGTTTCCCCCCTATTCTATAAGTAAAATGTATGTTATATCGATCAACATTTTATAATAGTTTTTAGTAGATGGGGCATCCTTTTATGATCACTGCTACATTTTAATTGCTACATTGCGACACTTGCTGGTATCCGATTACAGAAATTGAGCTTAGGGTACACCTACTAGGCCACGAGTAGTCGGTCCTCCATTAATGATTTTTTTTAATCCCAAGTTGCCACAAAATTCGGTAATAGTCTAAAACCAAATAATAGTCCACATATCGTGTAAAAAAATAGTCAAATCAGTGCCATCATCATCATCAGCGGGAAGACGTCCACTGTTGGACATAGTCCTAATACGTTAACAGATACTATCACATGGAGTAGGAAATGCCCACTGTACAGGGGACGCTTGTGGTTCTACACCGACACTTATGAGGCGCTATGGAGAAGGGGCTTCTACTGTTAAGGGTATATGAGTAGGACCTCGCATCATGACTACTCCGCTTCTTTCAGCGACTAAACTGAAAGATAAGCAAGTAACCAAAGCGACTCCAGTCGTTGAGAACGACCGCGCGCTCGATAATACACAAATCGAGAGCAACGAGCAGTCTCTAGATGATTACCGACGCCCGTAAACATTCCCATAATTGCTATGCAGGTGAGTTGTTCTCTTTCCTCCTCCCCTCAAATGGACCATGACTCTGGGGATGGATCCTCAAAAGTCAAGCTTGGACTACCAGAAAAATTTTTCTCGTAGGGGGCCAGAAAAAATAGAAGACATGACATAGAAGACGTTACACACAAGAGAAATGAAAAAAATTAACGATATAGTAAATATTTAATTAGTACCCATGGTCACATGACAGTATCACAATAAACATTTGAAATGTCCGTTTACACCGTACGCGGTCCCTGCCATGCTACATACTTTAGTTAAATAAAAATTCTGAATCCGGCATCGAAAGTCGATCGATACAAATTTCCAAGGCCCACATCGCAGTCAGCCTGCGATATTTTAATGTACAATTCACACAGAAGGAACGTAACCCATCCGTAAAATTTTGATATCAATGTGTTTCCCCTTCCCCTCCTCCCCACCAATAGGCACAAACCGCACGAAACGAGACAGTATATCTGTCACTCCGCCATTGCGTTATATGCAATATAAGATAATATAGGTAGTTCTCTATCAATCTTTACAATGAAAAAGTCCTCGGATACAATTCATTCCAGACGCCTTAACCTTACCTTTGTCTGCGGTCAGTTCTGGAATACAACAGAAGACGATACAAAATACATTCACGGGGTGTTTCACGTCGCTCGTTTCAATTATATAAAGTACAAAAAAACAGTTAACGGCAATACCTCTACCTGTCTCTGGTAGTATTTTCAAAATGTGCATTTCTATCGTGGTAGTGAATGGTCAGAATTTAGGAAAATGAGAAAAAAATCATTTTATAACATGTGCTCCGCTACGGTCTATTCCATTTCATAAACGGCTTTTTACCATTTTGTAACATTTTTACCAAAAAGCCATGACTAGGTCTTGCTCAGTAGCAGAGGTACAATTTTTTTTGTTACTAATATCTCGTGAAGTCGGCAGTCATCTACATTTTTTTATTCTTTAACTCCATCTTTGACTTGTAAAAAAAAAACGATTTCATAAAATCTAAGAATCTGAATTACAAACACTTCTAAGTGTTGTATCCTCATGAAACTTGGCAATTTTATGTAGACTATATTACAATATAATATGGTGGCAATCGAGCTGGTCTGATGATGGAATTGGCATGTGGCTGATGATACCTTGCCTACTAGAAAACATAAGGCGTAATAATGTTTTTAGTTATTTAGACTATTAATTTATAATTACAATAATTAACATAAACTCTCTTATAACACTTAGAACCAGAAAATCACTAGTCCTTAACACTGGCCTATTTCTCAATTTAACAATAGAAGCTGAAAAGACACACAGACAAAAGTCCGATGTCATCCATTATATTAAAATACATTTTTACATCTTATAAAGAGAGCGTTGAGCCTACACAATACCGACTATTTTCACATAACCCTAACGTTTTGTACAATCGAGGTAAACATTAATATTCCATTAAAATATTTACACTGGTTCAGCAATCTCTCATCTCTCCGTATCATCTCCGTAATGTTAATTACGACTAATTATTATTACTTACATGCCGTGGTTTTTACGTAGTGAAGTGGTATATTCTATACAACACTGAACTCTTAAATGTTATTAGTCACTCTTGAGGGTTTCGCATAGCTTTATAGCCTCTCTAGAAGGGGAAAAGACCTACGTGTCCGTCAAATGAGAAAGAGAAAGCCAATGCGGCTTACTTTTATGCATCTGTACCTCCTTTGTGTAATGTGACCATTTCTCTACGATTTGGTGCGCACGCGAGACAAAGATAGCAATGTATTTCTCATCTTCTTTCTCTAATAACCAACAAGGATATTGTAGTCATACGCCAGTGGCTTCCCTTTAGCACGTCACACTTGGAACCGGACCCTGTCCTAACATATTCCCTGCTTCCAGCAAAAAGGATATAATCACATAAAAGAATTTCTTTACACTTTGCTCTAGTATAATAGCTAAGAGTGTTTACTTATCTGGTGATAGGACACAACTCAATTGAGTGGGCTATAATTATTGAATCAGTTTCTAGAATAGACCCAAATTGAGCCATCACTTTTTTTAGGCCTTTATGGACTAAAAATAAAAGTTTTAGTTTTTTTTTTCACCCGTCATGAGTAACCTGACGATCCCACTTTAAGGTTTTGTTTAAGTTAATTCTTTCTAATTTTTAATCTTAAAAGGCACATTCCGAGCATGATGACAACCCACGCGAGCGTCACCACTATCCCCCAATACACGTCGGGGCTGGTGATGGTGGAACCTTTCGTCATGATGTCCCGCAACGACCTTGCAGGGATCGTGAAAGGCAGGCATTTGGCAAATATTTGTAGAACGTATGGCATTCCCTCCAACGGCCAGATAATTCCTGAAAAAAAAATCGTTAAAATTTAGAAACGAACCTTACATGTATGTATTATTAGGCCATTAAAACAAAATCTACTCCGCACATTTTTTTAAATTTCTGTCAAATTGTCTGCAATTTGAAGATTCTTATTTTAGTTTTATACGGCACCTTGGTTGTGCCATTGCTACCTTCGAACCAAAGCGATCGGACATTTCACAATTTTACCAAGGTCGTGCTGGCGCGTTTCGTGCAAATGCGTATAATCTTGTTGTGGGTAGTCATTACCAGGTAATTCGTTACTTCGACTATCTGTCGATCGATGGATGGGATCATGTGTTACAAAATAAAAAAAGATAAGTTTCTCTACAAAGGATTCTGTAACACACATACACACACACACACACACACACACAACTGTAAAGTATTGAGAATGAATCTATTCGTCGGTGAAGTCACACCAGAGAGTCCCTTTTGTTCTAAGATCTTTGAATTGCTTGCTTGTCCTTGCAAGGCACTTTTTTGGAACGTCTGAGACCAGGGGCAAGTCAGATGCAACTCCTTCTTCCAACATGAGGAAACGAAACGATTGAATGTTAGGCTCCTGTCCATTCTTCAGAGGCCTGTGATATTTCGCGGTCACAGCGGCCATATATCTATTAAGACGAGCCACTTTTACAGGAAATGTTTAGTGCACAAATATTTGCGCAGAAACAAGTGCAATACCTATTCCTAAGGGACGGTAATCTGGTAAGACCGGATAGATTTCAGGCGAAGTGTGGACGGCTTACCACACTCTCCGAGACGGGGTTTAATACCGTCAACTTCCTATCTATTTCTACATCCTATTAATCCTAACAACGCGTCTTGTTTGGTTCGACTCAGGATTCGTACCCGGGATTTCAAGTCTTTGGTTGACCATGTTTACCACTGGTCCACTGGGCAGCTCACCCAAGCCCCTTGCGAGTAGTAGTAGTATATAACGAGGATAGTAACTTACCACACAGCAGCACCATGGGATAGAAGCTCCCCGTGGCCGTGAAGAAGGAGAGGCTGTAGCTCTCGCAGTAGATGGACAGCAGGAAGCCGAAGCACATCCCGCCCATGCCCTGCAGGAAGAGCATGACGCCGCACATGGTCAGCGAGCCGCGCGTCGGCAGGCTGAAGCCCAAGTACGCCACCACTACTGTTTCTATAGTCTGGAGAAGAGAGACACAAACATTAGTGAGAGAGAAGGGCCATCCCCTTCTCTCTCACTAATGTTTGTCCTAATATCCACACTCTTAATATCCACAAGGTTAAAGGCTATGCAGACCCGTCGAACACTTTCACACCTCGTTCAATGGGCCATCGGACACTCACACTACTGCACGGAACGCGATTGCATAGCCATAATGCTTAAGATGGCATCATGAGAGCGAAAGGTACCTCTCCGTTTGTGCCGGTTCGACGTGCAGCATGACACTACTTTCTTACTAAACATATGAAAGTTACTAAACGTAACGTGACATCTTCAGTGTCATGTTTAGTGCGGTTTTTGAGTAGCCGGTGATCCATTGTGTTGATAACGCATCGGCATAGTAATTATGTGGATGTTCATGGGCGTCGCTGGTCGTAAGAGGGCTCCGATATTCTCGTTTGCCCCGTATTCTATAAAAAAGTGAAGAAAGTGGGACAGGTTTGCAAAGTGAGACCTAAAGCCGTCAGCAGAACTATCCATGCGTCTGTACAAGAGATAACATTGCAGCACGAGAGATCTGTGGACCACGTAGTGAGCAGCGAATAATAACAGCAATAACACAGTTGTGAGGTAGTGTCATGCGTGGTACATGACACTACGTTGTCGGTGACTATGAGAACTGTACTCGTACACTTGATAGTGTGCTGTAAGTAACTATAACGTCATCAGTTGGTGACTATGAGAACTAAACATTTACACTCGACAGTCAGAGGTACAGTACGTACTACGCCATCTGTTGGTGGCTATGAAAACTAAACATTTATAAAAGTCAGTCAAAGGTACAGTACGTACTACGCCATCTGTTGGTGGCTATGAGAACTAAACATTTACACACGCCAGGCAGATGTACAGTAAGTACTACGCCATCTGTTGGCGACTATGAGAACTAATCATTTACACTCGCCAGTCAGAGGTACAGTAAGTACTACGCCATCTGTTGGCGACTATGAGAACTAAACACTTACACTCGACAGTCAGAGGTACAGTACGTACTACGCCATCTGTTGGGGACTATGAGAACTAAACATTTACACTCGACAGCCAGAGGTACAGTAAGTACTACGCCATCTATTGGTGACTATGAGAACTAAATATGTACACTCGTCAGTGAGGCGTAGAGTCAGTACAACGACTTCTATTGTTCAATTTCACATATTGGATCTGTTAATGATCACTTATGCTTGTCTTAGCGGCAAAGTTTAAGTGGAGGTTTCGCAACGCGTCCACGACAGAGAAGATACCCACAATAAACCCTGCTGGGTACCTATCATTCTTTTGGTTGTGATCATTACTTCACAAAGGTACTTAAATTTAGAATAATTCATTTCATAAAATTTTTGTCATTTATAAAATCCTTGACATTATTACAGGATTTTGATATGAGTTTCACTTTAGGTTTTATTGGGGACCATGAAAATAAAACACGTGCACTCGATAGTATAAATACGACGCCATCTGTTGGTGACTATGAGAACCATATATTAACGCTGTTCCCACCAACTGACCCTCACCTGTATCAGCAGCACGACCGTCTGTATCGCGATGTGCACGTAGAGCATCTCGTGCGCCTTGACCCCGGCGACGGCGCTGCGCTCCCACACGCCCTCCAGCCGGTCCGAGATCATCAGCGTCGACGTCACCAGCGTCGGCATGAAGTAGATCAACCTGTACCAATTACGCTACGTGATATGGCGTTGATGACGTCACTGGTGCATAATATTAATAATGTCGCCCCAGACGAATTTCTAATGCGACAGCCACTAGAGACTAGCCAACTGCGCAGGACATATAGTGCACACGAGTCTGCGCAGACACAAGTGCACTCCCTGTGCCTTCATTCTCCAATTCCGATGGGACGGCAGTCCAGCTCAGCCGGAGACAAATCAGGCACGGCTAGTTGAGCTCTCTGAGAAATGGTAGGGTAACACCGCCAATTTTCTGATTCCGGGCTGCTATTAGAAAAAGGAAAACTCCCAGTAATACTGTCTGGTCTCTAATACTATCCGGGACTCGAACCCACGATATGTAGAACTAGAGCACTACCACTAGGCCCCCAGGCAGTTAACACTGTAGTCACAAATATTCAAAGCCACCTGCGCGAGCAGTAGCTTTTTTTATAGTATAGAGGGGCAAAGACAAAACATAGCCCTTCACGGCTATCGACGCCCATAAACATCCGCATAATTATTATGCCGTTGGGATGCTCACCTTTCTTCATCTCCACCAAAGGCCCACCGGCTACTTACAAACCGCATGAAATGCGCCAAGCAAGATTTAATTTTTCGTCGGTCTCCTGTGAGCGGGAGATACCTCCTACTACCCATTGTATAAACACACGATTCTGTGTGGCTCTGCTGGTTAATACTCACGTCATCAGAATGCCGGGAGCCATGTAGTCCAGCAACTGGGCGTCCCTTATTCCGTAGATCGGCGTGTGGAAATGGATGGGTATCTAAAACAATACAATAATAATGATGTTTAAAACGAATATGATTTTTATATAAAAAGAATCAGACACATTTTATAGATTGATACAAAATGCAACATTTCGTTGTACCTATTAATATTTATAGGAGGAGGTAGCGCCACGCATGGTGCATGACGCTACATCCTCCTATGCAACGGGATTGGGCCGGCGCGACCGGGGAGGTACCTCTCGCTCACTTGATGCCGCAGGGCAGGCTGGAGGGCAACGCGTTGGCATAATTATGCTGATGTTCATGTGCGTCGGTAGTCGGTGAAACGCTCCGCATTTTAACCCTTAACATAATTAATACAGTATTAATATTAGTATATTGACTAGGGATCGTCCATTAATTACAACATTTGGGGGGNNNGAGTCGAGACAACAAATCTCACGTTGGGAGAGGCGGGGTATAAGAAAATATCGAGTAATATAAGAAAGTACCAATTCAAGAACAAAATGACATACAATAAACTGTGGTTATGTATAATAACAATAACCTACAATCGATTGATAATAAATTCAAATCAAAACTTAGAGTGAGGCCCTAGTTATATCCCCAATGGGGGTCGAAAATTTTGCAAAAACACTTCGCGTAAGTAATGGACCCTAATAATTTGCCGATACATATTGTAAAACAAAGTCCCCAAAAACTATGCTGTTTGTGTATCAACGATTTTTTTATTAATATGTAAACGCTAAAGAAGGGTAAATGTATGTCCTCCGTTTATGAGGATGTATGTGGGCGCTAGTCGCTCACCATCTAGTGTTGATAACTGATGTTGGTGGTACCTGTACAAGATGCTCGTGCTTCCCGCAGGCGAGCATGGTGCGTTTGGCGAAGTTCTCGTAAGCCTTGTGCAGTTGCGTCTTCAGGAACTGGGCAATTTGTTGCTCTGTAAAAAACATATAGTCGCAAATAAAAATATTCCTTACTCCTGCAATTCCGTGGCGACGCACGTGATTGGTCCGCGAGTTACCTACATTCGGGCTCATGAACATGTCACGTGACAATCGGCTGTGTCGTATGTTTGAACTTAACTAACCTTTTAGTAACATATGCCTATACACTTATATGTTTACACGTTTAAAAGTAAATAATAAATAATATCTATGGATTTATCACACGTTAGTCTAGTCGCGTGCTAAGTACCGTAAGGACTTGTGTTACAGGTACTAGGCAACGGACAATATATTTAATATTTTTATAAATTTAAGAAATTTTATATATTAAGGTTTCTTATTATAGAAATATATATATATATATATGCGGGTATGAATCCTAAAACATATATATATATATGTTTTAGGATTCATACCCGCGACCTCTGTCGTAACACGCGGTCTAACCGCCACGTTACCTACTGAGTCAGCCGGTCGTCAGTCAATCGTAAGAAAAGGGTTTCTGTTGCACGCTATGGTATACACTAGCTATAAACCAGAGCTCACTCTCAACAGATGATAATACCTGTCAGGTCTATCCACACGCTGATGGTGCTGTCATCTACGATGTCGTCCTCCACTCGACCCTCGGCGACGCGCAGGGCGAGAGCAGAGCTGAAGTTGCTCGGGAAGTGTAACGCTCCGTAGATCTTACGCTTCGTGACCGCCTTTTTCGCTTCGTTTGTCGAATTGTACGCAGTCTGCAGAAAAAAAAATAGCTTAAAAGAGGCGGAGCCTTTTGGTAATAACCGAAGCCTATAAGTTAAATAAACGAGTACTATCATAACTATTGATGTAAGGCAGACTTATAGCTCTCCTTTCTCCCATCCCCCCAATGGACCTCTAAACACATCCAAACCGCTCGAAATGTAATATCGAAACCTACTACAGAATCTGTACATATTAACAATAATTTGCACACGGAGTTTCGGCCAATTTTAATAGATTATAGGTGGTATTTTGCTTCGCAACTGCAAAGGTTGCTTCGCCCACCGCTTTGCAGGAGTCTATAATATATAGCGTAAGCTCATGGATGACTTTAGGATATGGACAATGGCGACCAGCATTTATGAAGACGATACTCCGCTTCGTTGGGTTTGCTCGTGGTATTTTACGATGTTACAGATGTTTATGTGCGAAAGTGGCCGCCAAAAGCCTGTGTTACTGACAACGAAGCAGCAATTGCCTAACATATACTAGAATATATCCACCTAATCTAACACTAAAAAGCTGAAGAATTTGTTCGGTTGATCGGCTTAAGGAACTGTTGCGGGTATTTTGTCGGTGTCAGATGGGCCACTTATCGAGGGAGTTTATAGATAAGCTATAAACCACGCTGTCACGAATAGAAGCGGTGTGCGGGTTACGCGGATGAAGAAGAAGGATGTTTCTGACTACTAATACTAACAATACAACTCTAGGAAGCGCCATGCTTCATAAGATGTAGCGTCATGCGCTATGCATGCAACGGAATTGGGCCGAAAGGGAAAGGCGGGAAGTACCTCCCGCTCACATAATACAGCCGTAAAGTGACATCTTCATTGCCGCGTTTCGTGCGGTTTGTGAGTATCCTATGGGGAGAGGGGGGGGGGGAGAAAGAGGGCAATGCATCGCCATAGTAAATGTGTGGATGTTCATGGGCGCCGGTAGTCGTAAAAAACACTAGATATATATGATCTCGTCGTAACACTTACCGGGTATATGCCTCTACTCTCCAGCTCCTCCAGGAACCAGCAGCTCAGCATATACTGGTCGCACTCCTCGTCCTCGGTCTGTGTAACGTATGGAACGCTCTTGTTCATGCATATGTCGTAACCCACTGCAATTTGTATATTATGACGTCATTATTGAAGTAAAACTTTAAGCACGCTGGAATTGGGGCGTGAGCTGGTGGATGAGAGCGTTACGGAAACGAGGCCAACGGAAGTTGACCCGGAAAGATAAGTTGGGGAAGACAGAAAGGGACGTTTCGTGTATTACCTTACTTACTGTAATTCTGTAGGGACAAGAGAAGGAGGTGCGTGCACATATTTCGATTTATATTCCTCTCATACACATAGGCATGCATGAAATAGAGTTCAGACAGTATTAAGTTTAACTTCAACCGTGCGGTCTAAAGCACACTAGTTTTATTTATTTTGGTAAAGTACTTTACGTGCTAGTAACATTTCTTTCACACCGGTGTAGTGTCGTAGCGAAGTAACATTATATTTCATGCATGTGTTCACTCCAAAAATTGTCTCATCACAAAAAATTTTTTGTACTCACACAAAAATAAAAACAAAAATAACTACCCACAGATATCCGCATTATTGTCATGCAGATGCGTTGCCTTCATCCTACTCTCCAGCGGGGCCACCGGCTACTCGCAAACCGCACGAAACGCGACATCATAGCTCTCACTTTACAACGATGTTAAGTGAACGAGATATACTTCCCCTGTCATGCCGGCCCAGTTCCGCTGCAAAGCAGCACGAAATTATATTATACTAACACTCCTATGTACACGTATATTGATGTCTTAAGTTTTGCGGGAATGTTACTTATTACAATAAAACTACTTTTACGGATTCTACCGCGGTTCATTTAATTATTCAACTAGCCCGACGTTTCAGAAGCTTTACAGCGACCAGAGCGCCAACCATCCCGATCCATCCGCCACCCGCCGCCTACATTAAGTCATACCCTTGATAATATCGCTGCATCATCATCATCAGCCGGACGACGACCTCCGCTGGACACTGGCCTCCTCCACGGAGCGCCACAGGTCACGGTCACGAGCCACTCGCATCCGGTGGCACTCCGTACCAGCTTAACCAAGTCGGCAGTCCATCGGGTAGGCCGTCTAATACTCCGTCTTCCGGTGCGTAAACACCAAGCGTAGCTCTTTCCATGGCTCCCTGAGTGACCCTGAGCTTAAAGGAGCACACATTTAGCGGCCGAGCCCCGGTTCCATACGTCATCACCGATGCCTTACCCGCTGTCAAGGCGGCTTCGTCATTCACGACGGCCATATCCAGGTTCCTGGGGTCGTGGCCGACGGCCAAGAACAGGCACACCACCTCCACGAAAGGGAACAGGAGCGAGAAGAGCAGACCTCTGGGTGATCACAATTTTGAGGATTATTAACGAAAAAAGTACAGCCGCTGAGTTTTTTCCGCTGGTGGTTATCAGGTCTGTGTTTGAGGCAGGAATCACCAACACGTGGTATGTTTTAACTATACCAGAGCTGATAATACGCCACATTTATCTCAAGGAGTGGTTACAACAAAATTAATTGCAACGGTGAAATCCTGTGCAATGCACCAGTTACAAACGCATGCTACCTGCCACCACGTTGTAAACAGGTGGGCGATTTTCTGTGTGAATTGCTAAGTACGTAGTAAGAGATAGTGCCATGCTGCATAGGGGAGGTAGTACCATGCATGGTGCATGACACTACATGCTCCTATGCAACGGAATTGGGCCGGCACGGCCGGGGAGGTAACTCTCGCTCACATAATAGCGCCGTAAAGTGACATCGCGTTTCGTGCAGTTTGTGTGTAGTCGGTGGACCATTGGGAGGGCGGGGTGGTGGGACGGCAACGCATCGGCATAGTAATTATGTGGATGTTCATGAGCGTATCGTAAAAAGGCTCCGAATGCTCGTTTGCTCCCTATTATATATAAAAAAAGTTATGTTTAGACATATATGAGTAAGAGGTAGTGCCATGCTGTATTGCATTGGAATTGAGAGGTACCTCTCGCTCACACGATACCGCCGTAAAGTGACATCTTCTTGTCTTCATCAACGGTGTCGCATTTCGTGCGGTTTGTGAACGACCAGTTGAGGGGCCGGG
>JAFELO010000454.1:393843-409184 GCA_017140195.1 Eumaeus atala | reverse complement strand
ATATATGATTGTTACACAGATGCGTTGCCCTCCTATCACCTCCCAATGGGCCACCAGCCACTCACAGACCGCAAGAAATCTCATGATGGCGGTATCAAGTGAGGAAAATAGGGCAACGCATCGGCATAGTAATTATGTGGGCGTTCATGGGCGTCGGTAGTTATAAAAAAAGCTCCAACTGCCCGAACTGAAGTTTTTTTTAGAATAGGGGGCTATTCTAAAAAAACTTCAGTTCCATGTTCCAAATAAGTTTTCCTTATTTGATACCGGTTATTTGCGGAAAGATATTTGTACAATATTGTTCACTTAACACAATTACTCTTTTTTGTGTCAGGGAATCACTCCCTTGTACAATCGGTGGATGCGAGTAGAGGCCAATCGAAGGTCTTGGCGTTCACGGAAGGAGACTTATATTCAACAGTGGGTTGATAAGGGCTGCTAATGGTGAAGATGACGGTGATACAATCGAGGTTCGTTGTTTTTATAAGATCGCAACTGGACACAGGCCTCTGTGAATGAACACCGAGACGTCAAGCTTGTAATGGGTTTTTATACAATGACCCGGCTGTTCTGTCGTCACGACGCCGAAGGCTCCTATGGTCCGCTTCAGATAGAATTGCTCAAAAAATGGCCCATTAGTCGGAGGAATGAGGGCAACGCATCGGCATAGTAATTGTGTGGATGCTCATGGGCGTCGGTAGTCCTACAAAGGCTCCGAGTGCTCGTTTTCTCCCCTATTCAAAAAAAGGAGAAAAGGCGATTGTAAGAGAAGAGACCAAACTTTTGTAAGTCTCTTTTTTATTGTTTAAGCATCTCACTTGACACCGCAGTAACATGACAGTTGTACCGTCCCGTTTCGTGCTGTTCGTAAGTAGCCGGTGGCCCATTTGAGGGGTGGATGAAAGGACGGCAACGGACTCGCATGACAAGAATAACGCCATTGCCCATGGGCACCGGTAGTCGTCAAAACGCTCCGATTACTCGTTTGCACCCTATATCATATTAAAATAATTGTGGTAAAGTATGACAATATAAGACCCACGTTCCAAATTTAGGACACACAGCACCCAGAAGCTCCCGAGTAAAGTCGGTGACAGACATACATACAGACCGACGTAACGAAATTACAACGGTTCCAGGTGCGGTGCCTTAAAAATATCCAATTAGACGACAAGCGGTTGATAATGATGAATATACTAACCTATTTATTCAATTTTACTCATATGATATCCGAATTACAAGTAACGCATAATAATGAGGATAGGACGAAAAAGGGGATAGCAATCACGTCCGCATACTAGTGCGGATGCCTTTTATGTTAGTGTCTACGCGATTTATAGAAGAATGTTTTTTTTTTTATAGTTTGTCCCCCGACAAACGAGAAATCGGTCATTTTTTACAATCTCCGAGGACCAGGAACATCGGCATGATCACAATGCCGACGCGTTGCCCTATTTTTCACCTATTCTCCAGTGGACAATCAGCAACTCACAAACCGCACGAAACGCGACATCAAAGAACGCCGGTATCGTGCGGGCGAGAGGTGCCTCCCCGGTCGTGCCGGCGCAATTCCGCAGCAATGCAGCTCGACACTACCTCTTGTAAGTGAAAGCTCAGTTATCAAGTATAGTTTGAGAGTTTTCGGTGGCTCTTTAAAGAAAGAGAGAGGGAAGCATCTGCGTAACAGTGATTAGGATGTTTATAGACGTCGCTACCCATCAACAGACCCTGAATAAACGATTGCTCTTTTTAAAAAAAAAAAAATATATAATCTCCCTGCCGCAATCGTTCTGACGAAGTCAGATGACGATTATAATGAAATTTACTCGTGTGTTTATCAATTTCCTGATGAGCAATGAAAACAGGTTCAAATCCAGTTAAGTAACGAGATAATTGCGTTGGAAAAGTATATTTTACAATCTCGTTAAATGTATTTTTTTATAAATGAGTATACTGTAAATTATACTGTACAATAAAAATATATACTTACACTTCACTGCTTCAAATAATCATTACAATAGTTTACAACTATAGATAGCGACAATCGAAGATAAATTAAACGCCATAAAAGATTGAGATTTTTAGAGTCAATTCTCAGCGTAGACCACTATTACCAACTAGTTGTCCAGTAGTAGACAACTAGTTGGTAACCACCAGCGCCACTACAGCAGTACGAATAGATAATCGAATTATTCCTTCCACCTCTTCATTTGACGTATACCAAGAAACAACGAATGTGTATTTTACAATTTTTTTAACACCTACTTTTTATTCTAGGTTTCGTAAATGTAGGCCAATCTAAAAAACTAATTTGAACAGTCTTGATTTTTTCGTTGTCATTTCTTTATTAATTATTCAAAATTTTCGATATTCTAGGCTTGATTACGTCATCGGCGGCATAAAGATGGCTGTCAGCCTTCGCCTATATTTTATCGTTTTTTTTCTAAACTGGTCAATGTCAAATATGTCATGGTAAATAATCAAAACAAGCCCCACTTATAAAAACTCATGGCTATCAAGCAATAAAAGCGTTAGATTAATAGTATTCATTATTTAAATTGTGTTAAGTGATATTAATTATAAATTAGTGGTGTTTGTTTTGATGTTACAACTTGACATTTTTGGCATTTGCTGATGACACAAAAATACGATAAAATATAGGCAAAGGCTGACAGCTATCTTTAAGCCAGTGGTGACATAATCATAATTAGTTTCTTATATTGGTCTATATCTGCGAAATCTAGAGTCCGTGAATCGATTACTGCATCCAGCCTGTGATTTTGCACAGTGTCTTACAGAACAGCCTGCATATATCTTGTGACTTAAATTATTAAACATGCACTAGCGCTTACTTCTCTCGCAAGACCGGGTCCAGTCCAACTGTGGGCTCGTCGAGGATTAGCAGCTCAGGCTCGTGGACTAGCGCGGCCGCCAGTGACACTCGTCGCTGCTGCCCACCGGACAGCTGACTGGTGATGATCGTGACATTAATACGTGAGCTCGCGGCCCCCTTTTACGAAATTTGGAAGTGTTATGGAATTTGGCACGCTTATAGTTTATGTGTTATTATCTTAATTAAATAAAATGTTACCCACACTGTGGCACCCGCACTATGTTAAAGTTTCTGTAAAACACAATTTGTGACAATGTCAAAGACATTTAGTTCATTATGTACCCATAAGGAGGTGTTACAGTCAAGTTGTGTTTGAAGTTGAATGATTTTTTATAATGCGCTCCCCCCACAATGGGCCACCGGCTACTCACAAACCTCATGAAATGAGACACCGAAAATGTCACTTTACGCGCGTCGATATCAGGTGTACGTGAGGTTGTGCTGGCTCAATTTCGCTGCAATGCAGCATGGCACAACCTCTTACATATTGTAATTAGGAACTACTGGTTTACTTGCAGCTACATCATGGTCTTGCCACTAGCATGTACATAACCAAAATCCAAACGTTGCTCACAGCTGCTTGATACAATAAGCGCTTTCTGCGTTCATCGGAACGACTAATTAATTATAAATAATCTTCAGGATATTTGTCATCTCAGTCCACCAGTTACCATGGTAGCTGTAAAGCTGCTGAAACGTCTTCGTAAAATACTTAATGAACCGCGATAAAATTCATTAAAGTAGTTTTATTATAATGTGTAACATTCGCGTAGACCTAAGATATAATTAAAATAAAACTAATTAAAAAAAAACAAAGAACCTGACTGCTTTAACACCTCAAAAAATGTTAGTGTCCACTACGGGGCCACTAACGGGGCAACAATTATTATAATAGATAATTATATGTACCCAATAAAACTACAATATAATGAAAATATTATTATAATATAATAAAAATACTATATTTTACCGTAAGGACTTGCGTTACCGGTAGGAGCTTAGACAACGGCATATAATTTTATGATTTTCATAAACTTAAAGAATTTTATATATTCAGGATCTTTACTATGGAAATACACAATACGTAAACATCCATGACATAGGCCGGATTCGAACCCGCGACCCCTGGCGTAACACGCGGACTAACCTCCACCGTTGCCAACTGAGCCAGCTGGTTGCCAGTATTGTTTGTGTACAAAGTTAACTGAACTGACTTTAGTATAATATATATTATTTAGTTAATATATTCAGAAAATATGCGCACCGCATGATATCGATAGAAACTCGCTAGTAAGTTATTACGCATAGCTCCTCAAATGAAATGAAACACAATAAATATGTTGTAGGAATGCCGTTAATGGATCAGAGGCAACTGCGGAGTGTTACTGAGGATACGCATATAAATGAATCATATAACTCTTTAATACGAATTTGTTCCGAACAAGTTGTAAATTGTGAGTAATGAACGAAAAGACGAACGATTGGCGCAGTAGTAGCGTATTCCGCTACAGGTCGCAGGATCAAATTCCGTCCAGGTTTTATTTCTATAATAAAAATCTTTCTTGAATTAAAAAAAAGTTTGAAAGTGTTTTCATTGTCTTGGTATCTGTAATACAAGTCCGTACGGTACTTAACACAGGGCTAGGCTAACGTGGTGCGATAACCATTGAGGTACGAGGGGTGATTGGTAGGTATCCGAAATGACAAAGGAAAACTTTAATAATCTACTTAACTAATTTTATTTTTCAACGTAGTTTCCTTCTACCTCGATGCATTTAGTCCAGCGCTTCTCCAATACCTTTACTCCAATTTGATAAAATGTTTTCTCTAACCCCTCGACGTTGCTTTTGGTTCACAGTGAGCAAACGCGGCACCCATCGCGCGCAAAGGCTTTTCGTTCATAAATGTTAAAAACGTGTCCAGGTGTAATGTTTTCTATCTCTGCTATCTACCGCAAATTTAAGCACCGATCACTCAAAACGATTTTTTGAATCTTTTTGATCATGTCCGGATTCGTGGCTTCATTTGGACGGCCGGACCCATTGGCGTCTTCGCAGCTCTGTTTCCCACGTTTGAAATCAGTCACCCCCAGGTGTGGATTGTACTCAATGCAGGGGCAGTATCACCTAAAACACTGCCTAGCTTGACTTTAATCATGGTTGCTGCTTTACGTTTTAAAACGTAAAAATTTATCACCGCACGAATTTGGTTTCTTTCTATTGTTGAGAAAATTTACGGCAGAGAAGGTTCTAGGTCTCCTCATACAAATTCTATTAGTTCGGATAAATTCAAATTTGGCGTTCTATTTTCGAAAAGATGAAAGAATATAATGTAATATATTTTGTTTGACTATCTTTTTCTTTAAGTTCGCCGTTTCGGTCAGTCATCAATCAGCCTTGGTAATATAGATAGAGAACGGATGCCTTAGACACTTATATAGGGCATTCGTCGTGATTTTACAAAGATATGCACTAGATTATCAGACTTCAGCAGCAGTACCTGATGAACCTCCCGCTGGGCGGCAGCTCGAGCAGGTCGCTGAGGTACTCGAACCTCTCCTCCATCTCTTGTGACGTCATGCCGTAGATCCTGCCGAAGTAGTAGACGGCGTCGCGAATTGTGAACTCTGCCACAAGGGCTATTTCCTAGGAAAGAAAGAGAATATTTGTTATTTCACACAAGCGAATGCCGTAAGATTTCTTTTTTATTAATATTAATGAGTTAACTTATAATTAGTAACACTATGCTGCTATAAGATTGTGGGGATCCCCACAATGGTTGAACCCTAGTCGATGCGGTAGGGCTGAGTAGCCTGGGGTGAAGTCTGACACCTTGCGCGAAGCTATTTGAAAGCAGGAGGCTCTTTTTTGTACCCCTCTTCTAAGAAAAGGGTACTAAAGAGCAGGAGGAGGCGATCTTGGTACCTCTTCACATTGAAAGGGGAGGGAGTCACGCTAAAGCGCACGGGGCAGGGATGAGGATGGGAACCTCACACCATTGCACAGTCCTAAAGTTGTTAGCTGTGGTGCGGGGCAACCCTTCTGTAGATGAGGTGTCAGTCCCTTAGGTGATAATTTGCAGTTTCGGGCACCTTACTAAAGACGGCACAATGGCACTCGCAGTTTCACTCGCCGGTGAAGGCGCGTAAGTGCGTTTCTCAGCGTCAACATAAAAAAGGGCTCGTGCAGATGGTTTATAACGGTTCCTGGACTCATATGATCTGGTCAATCAACTTAAAGGGGTAGTTCTGTTAGTTCGTTAGCAGTGTTAAAACCGGGTTCTGCGTTTAAATATTTGTTTTAAAGATAAATTTAAAGAGCAGTCAGCCTCCTGGTCCACTGGTAAGCATGTTCATCCGGTCGTGTGTCCAAGTCCAAGGTTCTGGTCCGAAATCAGGAAGTTGGCGGTGTTACACTCCCGTGCCTCGGAGAGCACGTTAAGCCGTCAGTCCTGCGCCTAATTTGTCTCCGGTCGTGTCGGGCTGACGTCCCAACGGATTTGGAGAATAAGGGAACAGGGAGTGCACTTGCGCTTGCGCGCACACTTGTGCATTATATGTCCTGCGCAGTTGGCTAGTCTCTATAGACATGGCCGCCGTGGCTGAAATTGGGCTAGGACGAAATTATTATTAAAGTAACGAATTACAGAATATACTTATGGCGGTATATGAGCGACACGGTCCCTATCGTGCCGACCCAACGCTATAAGCGTGTGTACGTGCGTGCATGCGTGCGTGCACGCGTGTGTGATTTCTTTATCAAGATATGTATGGGCCAAAAAGCTTACAAAATTCAACACACAACAAAAGGTATATGTTGAATTTTATTAGCCTCATTTGATTAGATCATTTGTTAAATTAGGCTTACGAAAATTGAATTGTCAAATGAAACCTCTATACTAATATTCTAAAGAGAAAACGAAACGAAACGGCTGAGTCTAATTGAAAAATTCTTTTGCCATTAGAATTCCACATTACCTGTGATGAGCATAGACTGTATAACATTTTCCAAAGCGACATAGATGATTATGAAAACTACGATTATGCACCAAAGGTGTGAAAAACAATCAAAGTTAATCCTAATCTACCCGCGGAAATTTATTGACAACTAGAACTAGCTGCCGCGACAGACGTTGTAATGTCATTAATTGAATTAGTTGTCATTGCAGCTTGTAGTGTTTACGAGGCCGTCATGTAAAGCATGTATATTATGGACACTCAAATGATGTCAAAACATGTAGTTGTTTACATCGGAGACCATTGGTTACAATGTGGTAGCTGGTATAGTGATGATAAAATTTAAATAATATTCTCATATCGGGATGCATCTGTCCCGTCTGCGGGAGAGTGGGGGTCTGACCTCTTTTCGACCCCAAACCTAGTTTCGTCGCCCGACAAGCAATCCGATGAATCCGTATTAGGCTTCTCTCCGCTTCCACAGCAACAGTGCATCTTCAGTACCTCGTGTGTGAGTTTCAATTATTAAACAGTGAAACGCAACTATTGCGTTAATCTAGACAACTCAAACACCTGAGTAAAACGTATCATGTGCGAATGTAAGTTCCATAGACATCAACTATAAAATTATTCGTTTGATCACTTTAATAATAGTATAGTTGTATGTTAAATTTAATTATGATAAATTACGTCACACAGAGGGACTGGAGTGTAATTTAGTTTAAGCGCATTATGCTTTTTATGAACGAGCTATCGCTGTTTCGCTCTGCGCAAAAAGACCAAACGAGACAAAGTGTCAGCATCGTGTTACTAGGGACGCTTAGAGTTTGACAGACGTCGGCCGTCGCATTTTTCGGTTAAATTTAGGTACAAGTATCCGGTATCACGCGACAAATAAGCTCGTTGAAGTGGCAATGGGCTGGTCACACTCTCAGAAGATCAGATGGCAGATCTGCCGCTAAGGTTCTGGAGTGGAGGTCACATTTAGGAAAAAAAGTGTTGGTCGACCGTACACCAGGTGGGAAGGCGATCTCCGTGCAAAGACTCACACTTTTTAGGAAGAGGTAGTGCGATTCTGCATAGCAGGAGGTAGTGCCATACCTCTCGCTCACATAATACCGCCGTCAAGTGACATTTGGTGTTCATAGGCGTCGGTGGTCGTAAAAGGGCTCCGATTGCACGTTTGCCCCCATCGAGGTGGAGTTAATACGTGTTCAGTTGTAAATGTTAAAAAGACTTTGAAGAGGAACGTTATTTTGATCCAATCTTGTCTTGTGGAGGTATCTAGCACTATATATACTGGTTCGTACCTCTAAAAATGGTTCTACAGCCACTCATCTAAAACTCAGAGTTTGAAGACTTAGGTCTAGAATAGGTTCAATTATATGGATTATATATTATATGGATTATATCACATGATAACGTCGTAAAGAAACGGCTATGTCACGGTTTGCGAGTAGCCGGTGGCATGGAATGAACGTGGTCAATGCGTAAGCGGATGTTTGTGGTCGGTAATTACTTAGACTCCGACTGCACGTTTTTCTCCTATGCGATAAAGAAAAGTTCGCTGCGAATTTCTTATGAAAAAGATGAATAAAATAGTGTAAAACAGTACCATTACGCTGAATTGTTGCAATTATGTCTTGCCAGTTAAACATTTTATAAAAAGTTATATCTGTCATCTTTGACTGTTAGATGAGTGGTGTGATCTAAGAAATGTCGGATTGATTTGACGGTGACGCTATCAGCCTTCAGCAAATCGTAATTGAATAGTTTTATCTTTTCCGCCGTAAACCTATATATACGTGATATAAAATAAATAAATAAAAATTAATTTCATAAAAAAGGGTGAGTTCTTGATTTCTTGCCGACGCCATGTTTCATATTTTTATTAATGTTAAATTGCCTTAATTCTCATATGTGTGCATTTTGATAGTAGTATTCACATGATCTATGTGGCTATTAGTTTAATAGACCGTATCAATAACGTTTTAGTTTGAATAGCATATGGCACATGTGAAAATTGGTTGTTAAATTCTATTTAATTGTAACTGAGTATATATGTTACCTAGACGATTGAAGGAACAATTATATATAAAGGACCATCCAAGTTGCAGCCGGGAGTCTCGGACAACTGCCAGATAGACTTCGTACCCTCACTTTTTACTAACCCTAATTAAAAAATACTCCATTGTTGTTTCTTGTAGTACCTTAAGTCTGTTCTTAATTGTGAATGTGGAAAGACCAGGATTGAAATAAATGTATTTTATATTATATTCCCTGAAATTATAGTGAATATATACTTATAGTCCCTGAACCCCCAGAAGCCCTTTTATTTTAATTAAAACTGTAACAGAGCGTTACGCTTCATTGCGTTGTGTCGCTCGTGTCTGCACTTCTTTCACTACAGAATATTTCTTGTGTTCTTACGTAGCAAGCTCCAGTCACGACACACAACACACACACAGATGTAACTGTCATTTTCAAAATCTCACCTGGGGCATGTACCCCACCCTCGGCCCAGGCACCCCGCTCCCCCTCTCCCCCGGCGTTCCACCCAGCACCCATATGTTGCCGCTGTTCAGCCTCCTCCTGCCCACTATGCAGGAGAGGAGAGTGGTCTTCCCGCATCCAGAGGGACCAAGAAGACCGTATCTGAAAGACAACGGAGCAGAGATCTATTATATCATGTTTTATAAGTTGCTAGTAAAATGACATAAAATGACAACGGGTCCTTGTTTATGGAGACGAGCGGTGACCTTTTCCCGATTTTATTCTTTCATTTTAATAGTATAGGGAGCAAACGAGAAATCGGAGCCTTTTTACGACGTGATTATGCAATTGCTATGCCGATGCAATGCCCTCCTTTCCTCATCCCCCAATGGCTCATGATTGTAAGATTAAAAAAATGATTCTTTATGGGCCCTACTTTGAAATTTACTCTGTAGTAATATTTTTGTAACCAAGGGTAAAGCGGTCCCCCTCTCCACTATGCACGAAAACGATGCCGGTAAGGTCGGAAATGTTTTCTTTTGAAGACGCATATTGAACTGCACCTGAATAAAGCATGTTCTGCTGCCTCGTATAGTGATGTGATTACCCCAAGACTGCAACCGAATTTAATGTGAACAATTAATTGAACCGGTTTTCATTCACATTTGTCGGAGTTTTTCAATCATTGCATCATAAAAATGGTAATTTTTTGCGTGGCGAAAACCCTCTTACAAATAAGTAATTGGCTAAGTCCTTTTCTGTACCCTGTCACAAAAAATACTAACACCTTTTATAGGATAGGCGTTTCTGAGGGATTCTGTTCTGTTTTTATAGGGGGAAACAATTAATCGAAACCTTTCGTCGATTATCGAACATCCGCATTCCTGTTTAGCGGTTACACACACACTGCACGAACGGCAAGAGCATAGCTGTCATTTTACGGAGTAGTCAATGTGAGCGACAGGTAGCCCAATTCGGCTGCAATGCAGCATGGCACTCCCTCATACCAAAAGCGTTTGAAGTATATATTTTCCAAAATTATAAAATTTCATTTTTTATTTTTAATAAGAGATTTTTAATTTTTAATAAGAGTCCAAAGTAGAGAACATGGCGGGGTTACAAACCCTTGCCTTTAGTCGGTAAACCGTCAATTTTGGGCCCGATGAGATCAACACTCGTGTGATCCTGGGAACAGGGGAGTGAGGGAATAGAGAGTTGACTTCGTCTGTAATATCCTGCGCAGACGGCTGGTCTCTGTAGATGTAGACGATGCATTCAAAACCAGAAGGACATGTTTATGTAAGAGTCATTGCATTCGATGTTAAGGTAAGGGGAAGAGGTTAGGTGCTAGCAAAAAAAGTGGGAACTTATCATAGTTGAAGCCACCTTTCGGTCCGTGGGTTCCATGACATTGGGCAGATGGCAGTTGCGCTATTAGAGTAGAGCCGGGACATTGAGTGGGCTAAGACAAGTGAAGCCGCAGGCACGATGGAGTGAAGGCTCCTCGACGCCTCATTACAGGCCTAGGAAAGGGCCAGCTTCACTTACGCGTAGCTAAGCCACTTTCTGTGGGCTGGCTGTCCCCGTCGCCAAGAGATCCAACGAATTCATCCCTAAGTTTTTAGTGGAGTAGGGTTGTCACACTGGGCAGCGCAGATTCCCAACATCGGCAACACAGGATGTGCTGGTGCACGAAAAAACGGACCGTCGCCGTGGCGCGGCGAAACGCCGTCGTTTGAAATACGTCACGTGTGAAGGCGGCCTACATCTCAAAGTATATTGAACTCACATGATGCCCTTCCCCACGGTCATGTCCAGATCGCACAGAACTGGTTTGTAGTCCTTCTTATTCACTCGCCCGTAGTGCTTGTTGGCGCGATGGACCACCACTGCCGCGGACGCCATTTTGGTTTTATTTTAGGTTTTACGCAATTGGTATCTGAAACAGAACGATTTATGTTTATTACATATAGTAGTCTCGTGGTCTGATGGTCAGCATGTTTAGCCACAGACGTGAGCTCCCGGGTTCCAATTCCAAGTCGGACCACACAAAATGTTGTTACGATTTTTCAATTTCTTAAAATAGGAAGACGCAGTGCCATGCTGCATAGGAGAAGGTAGTGTCATGCATAGTGTAAGGCAATCATCCTATGCAACGGAATGGGGTCGGCGAGACCGCGGAGGTACCTCTCGCTCACATAATACGTGTCGCGTTTCGTGCAGTTTGAGAGTAGGCCCGTGCCTCGGAGAGCACATTAAGCCATCGCGATGGCCTTACGTACCTCGGCTTTGCGCCTGACTTCTCGTCCATCAGTCGTGTCGGAATAGGAGAATGATTCCCTCATTTTCCTATATAGAGTATGCTTGTGCCTGCGCAAGTCTTTGGGCTCTATAATATGTCCTGCGCAGATAGCTCATCCCAATTTGCTGCTGCAGCCGAAATTCGGCTAAGACGACATATATATATATATATTCAGCGGGTCTGAGAATTGGCTACTGCATATTTTTCGTAACCCTAAGTGATATAGGCTGTTCGCCCCTAACATTTTTTTTGTTTATACGTAGAATGGCCACAATAGAAAGAGGTAGTGCCATGCTGCATTGAAGGATGTAGTGCCATGCTGCATAGGAGGAGGCAGTGCCATGATGCATAGGAGGAGGTAGTGCCATGCATACTGCTTGACACTATATCCTCCTGTGCAACGGAATTAGGCCGGCACGACCAGGTAGGTATCTGTCGTTCACTTGATGCCGCCGTAACGTGACATCTTAAGTGTCGCGTTTCGTGCGGTATGTGAGTAGCCGGTGGCCCATTGGGGGGCGGGAGGAGGGCAACGCAACGGCATAGTAATTATGTGGATCTTTATGGGCGTTGGTAGTCGTAAAAAAGGCTAGAACTGCTCATTTATACTCCTATTCTAAAAAAGAAACTTCAAGAACGTAAAAAATAAACATCGTGTTAAAATCGAGACTTTTGTAAGAGGTAGTCCCATGCTTCATTGCAGTCGATATGGGCCGGCACAAACATGATACTCACGCTCACATGATAGCACTGTAAAGTATTATTAGCCCGCACCATTGCATGGGACGTGGAAAGGAAGGCAACACGTTTGCAATACAAATATGCGGATGTCTATGGACGTCAGCATCCACCAAAAGGCTCCGACTTGTCTTTATAATACAAAAATAACATTTTAGCAAAGATCATAACAAAAATATGTTTACTCGTTTGTCTCTTTATAATACAAAAATAATGTTTTAGCAGCACGAAAATATGTTTACCACTAAAATAACTACACAAATTCCCTCAATGATAATTCAAGTTTATATTTTTGTTTTGCTAAAATTTTTGTAATTAATCATTGCCACAAGTGATATTATTTCATTTTGATGAATAATAATATTGAGAATAATTCTGGACTTTTCGAGAAGTATAAAAAAAATTTGAGCGAAAAACCGACGAAATGTTCAAAGGGAAGCACAAAAAATTCTAAAAGCTGTCATTCTCCGATCCTCTTAAGCTGTGAGAGACCCCCGTTTTCCTCCTTATAAAATCGGAACAAACGCGTGCTCCAGTCTCCTATATTCCTTTCTCACTCTGTACGGTTTATCACTCTTATTTCATAAAATTATTGTCGGTACATTTTATTTTTTCTACTTATTATAAAATCTGTGTAAATTCCATAAGCTAATTTTTTATTGTTTTAATTTTTTACATTGTAGTAAGAGCTTATAAAAATATATGTAAAATTCTTTCATCACTGATTAATACATTGTCTGACTGACAAACAACACAGCCGAATCTACTGTACCTAGAAATTTGAAATTTGCTGAGTTCACTTCACATTATGTAAGTGAGCATTTAGCACCGATCTTTATAAATTCAACCCCTAAGGGAGTGAAATAAGGGAGTGAATTTTATAATGTGCAATTTTATTTACAGTGGTGCTAGTTTATTATAAATTAACAGTGCCTCGCGGTTGCTAGTTTTGTCTGCACCATAGCCGTACTCAGCAGTCGTTGGTCGTAGCGTGATGGTATAGGTACAGCTTATAGCCTTCCTCGACTAGTAGGCTATCCACCAATGAAATGATTTTTCAAACCGGACCGGTGATTCTGAGATCAGCGTTGCACCAAGTAATAAACAAATTCTTTAGCTTTATAATGTTATAAAAAGTAGCAGCAGTTATGTATACTATCAACAGAAGTGACAATTTTAAATTGTATATGTAACGAATGTTTTTCTTCACGCGTGACGCACATGATTTTCATTCAAATATGGAGTAATGGCTCGACATGCCTCATAGCTGCGTTGGATGACGTCAAAGACGCTTTGTGTATCACGCTACCATCCCCAAAATAAGCTCATCGTATCAAAGAAGTTTGCAGGCGACGTGACAAAAAACGTGACGATGACACGGTAAAGAAATTTTCACTAAAAAAATTATGTATTAGATATAAATAATGTAAGTTGACAGGCCGGAGCCAGCTAAGCTCAGATGGAAAATCCAAAACAGAATACTTTTAGGACTGCGTAGGCAAAACGCAAAAACCGGAACCATTATATTATCGCAGACGATTTACGCGGAGATTTCGGGTACTATATTATTTAAATTTGACAGGTAGGTGTTATGGTATGAACCGCTACGGAATGGTGTAGCACTCAGCATACCATCTTCGGACATCGCGACAGAACTTAAGTTCTACGCCCATCGCCTTCATGTCCGTTAATCCTGAACAGTGCGGTTTAAACGGCACTTCTTTGTTCGGTGCGGTTTTAACGCGCACAACTGTACTGTGGAACCAGCTACCACCCTCGGTACTTTCGATCAGATACTACTTAGGGGTCTTCAAGAAGCACGCTTCAAAAACATATTTTTTTAAGAGTGGCCCTCGATACATGTAACTGAGATGTGAACTTTTTTTTCGAGGGGCCCCAGCTGTGTGGGTTGTCATTCGATAGGTGTGTCTAAATGGTATGGGGTTTTCTAAGAAAGTTTTTAGATTATGCTAAAACTTTGGACCCCTCCTTCCAACTTAAGAAGTGGTATTATGGAATTCAACAAAAAATTGATACGAGAATTGGTTTGGTACAAAGTCAATTTGGTAATTTAAGAAGTATAGTAGTAGAATATATATATTCACTTTTGTTTGATGCCACGGAACCCTTCACGGGCAAGACCCATGCACACGATATTTATATCATAGGATCATAAACGTCCGCAAAACCAGAGGCGAACATGTCTACGTTCAGCTCTGGTTTGACCTTTCATCTGAAAGCTTAAAAATTAATTTACAGAAACCACCACGCAATAAGAAGCGGTTTTATATTAATAATTTTATTACTCACAAATCTTAACTCTTACCAGGAAACAGCCGCGGTGGAAAAAAATAAAATATAATGCAAGGTTCTTGTACATGTTTTATATTGAAAGTATATCAACCTTCTGCACAGAGTAAGAGGTATTGAAATCAGCTTAAGGTCGCCCACTGTTGCACGTAGGCCTCCCCCATAGAGACGAAACCATCCCGATCCTGGGCGGCCCGGAATCCTCCCACCACCCGTCACCTTTCTTAGGCTGTCAATATACCGAGCTACAGTTTATAAGAGGTTTGTGTAGGAATTTTTGAAGTTACACTTGTTCCGGCGCGTTATGGAAAAATGTTAAGAATATTTTGTTACGATGCGTGCGCACGCCGTATCGAAAAACCGCACCCTGAAGTCAGCTACATTCATTATTTTAGTTTTTCTCTCGTTACGCCAGAGAAGTATAACTTCTAACGCGTATACTTATATAAGTGCACACACATTATAGTATACGGGACAAACGAGCAGTCGGTGTCTTTCAACTACTACCGACGCCCAGGAACATTAGCATAATTATACCAATGCGTTGCCTCACCACCCCCCCAATGGGCCACCGGCTACTCACATACCGCATGAAATGCGGCAGCGCAGTGCTTTACGGCGCTGTCAAGTGAGCGAGAGGTAACCCTCCC
>JAFELO010000454.1:374790-393823 GCA_017140195.1 Eumaeus atala | reverse complement strand
CTCGTGCCGGCCCAATTCCGTTGCATAGGTGGATGTGTAAATTACATAACATCTTCAAAGCATGTTCAGAACGGATACATTTTGCAATATAAAACATAAAATCGATCTTTAAATTTTACTAAAAATTGCAATTCCTTAAGCATAAGATATATAATTCGAAATGATGTCAATATGAGTTAAATATAATTACAAATTATTGGAACATAATATAAACATGGCTACCCTTGTGAATTCATGAAATAAACAAATAAATCAATCAATGTTCGTGGCTACTCGGTTGAGCGTGCGCAGGGCGCGCGTCCAGGGCGCATCACGCAGCTGTACCGTACGCTCGCTCGGCACGGCGAGCAGCCGCGGTCTGCGCCACCGCTACACGTACCGCTCCGGCACGCACAAGTCCACGGCAACCAGTACGTCAGCGTTGCTAGTCTTGCCTCGCAATATTTTAAATATATAAGAAGCGAGGGCGAACTCCCTCCTCACCTCCAGCTTATTATACCCTACCATTCCTAAAAGGAATAATGTAGGATAAATGCTAGCATATTCGCTTTACATATGAAGTTATACGGGGTATACTCCGTATAACTTCATATGTAAAGCGAATTTATTTACTTTGTATTCGCTCCAACATAAACTTATACTTTGCTTCTTGGGATACCAAATAACTGAAATGAATTCCAAATGACTCCTTACGAGAGCTTCATAAAGGGCACGAATGGTATTAATGTTTGTAAAATTATACGACTGTCGCATCATCAACCCCAGTGCTTTGTAAGCCTTTTTACAGACCACAGTAAAAGTTACATTTGCCCCGAAGTAAACTCCCAAGTCTCTCATTTTTAAGATTCGTTCCATTGCAACTCCTTCAATTTTATATTGATATAGCATTGGATTGCGGGACCGGCTAAATATCATCTACGAACGTTTGGAGACATTGAAATGTAGTTTATTACTGTGGGCCCACTTTACCGCCCGGTCAATATCCTTTTTTTTTGTTGTCGCGGGGAAACGCAATCTACGCACTTTTACCGACCCTGGGTGGCGTCCAGTGGTACACACCACTCGCGTGGTGGGGAATCGCGGCACATGATAGATGCACCGGAACAACAAATCATCGGGGCACTTCGACGGCTAGTCAGTCCCCTGCACCAACTCCACCTCCCCATACAGATGGGTTTGCTCCACGCGACAGGACAGCCCCACCCACTTTGGAATAGTGCAACAGGGTGAGGTTCCCATCCTCGCCTCGAAATTAGGCCCCCTCTTCTTATAAGAAGGATGTAAAGATCCCCCTCGGTTCAATTGGCTTCGCCTGGGTACACCCCAGGCTACTAAGCCCCACCGCCATGACAAGGCCTGAACCTTGGTGGGGCCCGGTCAATATCCTCCTGCAGCCTGACACAGTCCACCATCTCCCTATATCTCGTGAGAGTTTAAGATCGTCGGCAAACTGTAGGCACGAGTCTCGAACTACGTCAGGCAGGAGGCCCAAATTGCTATCCTGCCTAACGCCTGACCTTGTAAAACACGACTCGGTCTTCAGCCGGCACAATCAACATACTGGCGCCTATCACGCAAGTAATCCGCAAAGGAAGCAAGCGTGTGAGGTGTACATCAAGCGCTAGCCAATCTCTATAGTAAAATACCATCGGCTACCATTTCGAATGCTTTCTTAAAATCGAAGTACGTGACATCTGCCTAATCCCTAGCATCAACTACCAACCAGAGGCAGCACACGCGGAATGAGGTGTGAGAGTCTGCCGTTAGTGCTGAATCCTGCACGGAAGCCGTACGGTGCATCCGACAATTGGGGCTAGCCTGTGACCTTAGTGCTCGTTGCACGGCTGACTCGAACACCTTTGCTGATGCATATACCACGGCCACTGGCCTGAAGTTAAACGTCTCTGGGCCACCAGTTCCTTTTGGCACAGGCACTAGACGTGTATCTTTCCAACGGTTAGGAAAAGTTGTCCACTGTAAAGATAGGCTAAATGCATAGCATAATGGTTTAGCGAGCGCTAACCGACAGTTTTTTTTAAGATGAAAGACGGAATTACATCCGGCCCAGCCGAGCGTTTTGCCGGAAGAGGTTATAGCGCTCGGTGCACCTCTGAGACCTCCAGTCGGTCAGTATGAACATGTGAGCTGTTGACTCCTGCCGTCACGCTGGCAGCCTTCGCATCGAGTGCAAGCCGAGCAGGACTGTAAATCGAACAGAAAAAAAATCCGCAAATCCGTCGGTGCATTCCTGATGTGACCGCCGACGTCCACCTTTTATCAATTTAACACCTTTGTTGGTTCTCTTGCGTTTAATAAAACTCCAAAAGGATCTTGGGTTTTTAACTAAGTCATTTTGTACCGCATTTTGATATTCATTTTGGGCCTGATTAGTAGCCACTTTAGATCTCTTCTGCTATTTGCAGATGCTCGATAATCATCGACCAACCTGTTTCTTTATAGCGCTTATGCAATGAATATTTAATTTTGATGTTGCTAATGATTTCTGCCGTATACCATTCAGGGTAAATATATCGCGAATAATAAAACTTTCCTTTTTTAAGAGGAACGAAACGATTCAAAACATCCATAAAGATGTCGTAAAAATAATCCAAAGCTTCATCCATATCTTTTATTTCATATATCAATGACCAATCTAAATATGCTAAGTAGTCGTATATAACTGGCAGAGGTCCGCTTTCGCAAAATTCCATTGCTGTTGCGACAACCCTATTTGTGCTGGTCCGACTGTGCGTCCTGACTCAAACCGCTGCACCACGCTTACTTAAAGCGAGCGGCGGATGGTACGCCCTCGTCCGCCTCGCGCACCGCTACCTGAAGAGCGAGGTTCCTACTGCTACATTTCGGTATCTGATTGTTCTGAATGAACTCACAAAATGTAATTAAATTTTCATAATACGGTCTATTATTTTTTTGTTATTTTTATGCAAATAAATTAATATCTCCCATTTGAAGTATTTCAATTTTAATTTTAGAACGTTAATAGAAAAACGTTCCAATAAATTTAACATAAACACATATTCATTATCAGCAGATTGTGGTGGTATATACGAAATAGAACATGCAAACAAAAATATCTTTATGATACACGGTTGTTTCGACCATTTCGAACAAGCGAACTTTTATATTAAAATTAACGAAACCGTTGTACACCTGTCGTACTTCGACCCTTCGTGTGGCCACTGATAGTGCGCCTCTTTGTTCCCGATCGTATGTTCCATCGCATCGTAACATTTTGAAACCTGGTGGTATTAATTCCGCGTCACTAATAGAACCGTTGCAACCACTTTCTGTTACAGCTAACAAATCCGATGAGGAAAACTGTAAAAAGGAAATAAATTTGGAAGTTTTCGCTCTTAGTCCGCGTACGTTCCGATAATGGATTTCAATATTACTTGCCTACTGACTTTTGAAACGATCTCCGAAACCAGATCCATTATTTAAATTCCGCGTACCGCGGCCAAACAATAATCCGGTTCACGGTTTCGAAGAATCGCTCCGGTAATCCTATAATAAATGATGCATAAACTCTTTCCGTTTTATGTTTTATTTCCCCCACAGTAATGTGTGCACAAATAGAATTTACGTGAGCCTCCATCTGCTCTGTCGTAGTATCAGGAAATAACCTCCAAACATGTGCTTATTCTTTTGTAAGCCCTGGACGTCATCAGTGAATGTATCACTGATTCTCTCTCTCAAAACTTAATGTCATGATGGTCTTAATGAATTAATGTAGTCCTATGTGTATGTGTTAAGTTTAAGCGAATGTTGCAGCCATGAGCCATGGTGTAAAGCTTCTGAAATATCGGACTAAAAAGGGCTAAATAGTAAATAATGAAAGAAGTTTTATTGTAATTTCGTCCTAGCTGAATTTCGACTACAGCGGCTATCTCTTTTGAGAAGTGATATATGCACAGGATACACTGTAGTGCACAAGTATTTGCACAGGCACAAGTGCACTCTATATGCCCTTATTTTCCAGTTCTAAAGGGGCGGCAATCCGGCACGACCGGAGAGGAATGACCGCAGTACCCGACGGCTTGGCGTAAAATTGTGCAGGCTAAATGAGATGCATCTCGTTTCCACATTCGCGACGGTCACCTCCCTGCGCACATCGGCTGAATGTAAACAGGATGTTATGCAGAGATGTGGGATAGTGCAATGGGGTGAGGTTCTCATCATCACACTTTGTCCGTGGCACTACCTCTTTCCAAAAATCTTAAGAGATTTACCAAAAACTGCACATTCACTTCACCCAAGACATCCTTCATAGGGTCACAAGAAATTCCAAAAACCAGTACATCATCCTATGCAACGGAATCGGGCCGGTACGACGGGGTAGTACCTCTCGCTCACTTCACACCGGTGCAAAGCGACAGCGACGCTATCGCGTGCCGTGCGGTTTGCGAGGAGCCGGTGGCCCGTTGGGCGTGGTGATGGGACGGCAACGCATCTGCGTAACAACCATGTCCATGGGCGCCGGTAGTCATCAAAAGGCTCCGATTGCTCCTTCGCCCTCCTGTGTTATAAAAAGAAAAGAAAAAGATAGCATAGCCGTCAATAAGCGGTGTCGTAGTGTGAACGGGAGGTACCTCCCCGGCCATGCCAGTCCATCCGGCTGAAGCAGCGCTCGCTACTGCAAGCTCGTACTCCATACATAATATATTGTCCAATGTATTATCCTTATCCACGACACCGCAACTTAAACGGCATCGTGCGCGCGCCGTCCCACTAGAGTGGGGAGGGGGACCGCTTCCCCCTTTTCGGTCCGAAAAACAATCATTATAGGGTATGCCCACAATCAACCCGGTTCATCTCTTCCCATCTGCGGGAAAAGAGGGGGTCTGTCCCCCTATCGTCTCCCTAAACCTGAAGACAAAAAAGTCTTCGTAGTCAGTCGAACTGTTGAGGCTGGACCAGCGCCGCCAACCGGTGTTACGCCCCCCGAAAAAAAAAAATTATCCAATACAATAAATAAATACCAACGCCCATCGAATAGTTCAACTCTATCCTGTACAATATATCAAGACTGGCTCACCGAAAAAGGAGTTTAGCAATGATAAATTGGTGATTTTATGAACGTTTAAAGCTTTTTCGCTTTTGGACCAAATAATATAACAAAACTTTGTGCGACAGCAACACATCATATACAGGATCAATCATAAAGAGACCACAACGGAAGTATTTGTGAAGGTGGAGACTTAAAACAAGTTGTTAGCACGTTATGTTGAATGTTATCAACATAGGACGTAGATTGCTATATATAAAGGTCGCAAAAAAGAGAACACGCAAGGCTGTAATGATTCACAAATTTCATCATGTTAATTGGCTACTGGCGCTACTTCGTCTTGGCGTTCATTGAAAGGGGGCATACGTCCTGCAGTGGACTGATAAGGGCTGATAATGATGATGATTATGAATTGGTTCCTAGCGGTCCGCCACGGCCGCGCTAGTGACAACATGCTACAGCGGACGAACATGCTAACTAGAGCATTCCTATCTTTCTTCCTATATATTACATTGCATGTTAAAATTTAAATAAAACCTTCATCGGGGATTGTTCCATCCATGCTTGAGAACCGCATGAAAATACAGTAGACGGAGCTAATTTGATGATTATAGACGCAAATAAATACCCGCACGTTAATGCAGATGCGTCGTGTTCCTCCAACCCCAAGCCTTATTATCCTTAGCTAATCACAACTCCTACGACACGCGATATTATAACAATAACAATATCTGTGGCCTTATCACACCACGTCAGCCTATTGGTAAGTACCGTAAGGACTTGTGTTACAGGTACTAGAGACAACGGACAATATATTTAAGATTTTTATTATAGAAATACGTATAAGACATACATAAATATCCATAACCCAGACAGGATTCGAACCCGCACCCGTAACATGCGGACTAACCGCCACGTCATCACCTGAGCCAGCCGGTCGTCATATAACATAGCCGTTACTCTCCGGCGGTATCATGTGTATTTGTCTGCCGCAATTCTCGATCAATTTCCTCGTTTGCTCCCCTATTCTAAAATAAAAATCCCCAGTTATGTTACACTTTGGAAAGCACGTTAAGCACGGATTCCTTTCCAGTCGTGTGGGGTTGCTGTCAGCATGAGGGAACAGCGAGTGCCTGTGTACATACTTGTGTAGCATTTCCTGCGTAGTATTTTTTATCGTATTGCAATTGGAGGTAATCGAGCAATCGAAGTCTAGCGAAGCCCATACAAATAATTTTAATGCGTTGCTGCTATATATATATATATATATATATATATATATATATATATATATATGTAGAGACGTAGTAACGTGTTTAGAATTAACTCACTCGTCGAGGTTATTGCCCTGTCACACGGGCAGGTTAAAAGTAAGTCTTGTTTTTTTTAAATTCCGGGGTAGATTGTGTATATAAGCGGTGTTATGTGAGCGAGAGGTACCTCCTACTACATTATTTCCTTATGTCGACATATACAACAACGGGATGATGAGTGCTGTTCTATAAAGCGAGAGGTACATCCTTATGTATTATTTTTTATGTCAACATATACAACAAGGGGGTGATAAGTGCTGTTCTATAAAGCGAGAGGTTACCTCCTTATGTATTATTTTTTATGTCAACATATACAACAAGGGGGCGATAAGTGCTGTTATAAAAGCGTGAGGTACCTCCTAATGTATTATTTTTATGTCAACATGTACAACAATGGGATGTTAAGTGCCGTTCTATAACTGAGCTTGTTAGAAACTTACTTATAGTGTTACGTGATAAAGGTTGTCCGACTGTTGAAGACGACTCGTTACGTTCTCTCGCTCGCACCGTCTCCTCATTCGGAACATTACTATGACGACGCAGTTATTCGTGTATGCTGCATACGGCGTTGCTGCAGCTAGCGTTATCGATTGACAAGACATTTAAAAAAATAATTCTATTTTCTTTACAAATTCTTGTTGAGATAATTGTGTATGACCATGGCGAATTAACTCATGCGTGATTCTTACAAAACACCGTTGTATAATTATTAAAATGGCACAATAATTATCAAATTGCATGATCAAATGGATTGTGAAGTGATAGTTTTTTGCTGAGTAGCTCTTACGTAATCACGGTTTAGCGCTTTTTATGCTGACTGTACTTAGGTCAAAGGTGAAAAAGGAAAATGTGGTTTCGGTTCGATGCCCAAATCAGGTGGAATCATCATCAGGTGCAATTATTGGACTTCCCTCCTTAAGAAACCGATCCGATGAAGCTGTGTTGGGCCTCTCTTCGCAACCACAGCATTGGTCAACCGGTTGGCACAGTTGGTAACGTGGCGGTTAGTACGCGTGTTATGCCAGAGGTCGTGGGTTCGAATCCCGCCTAGGTCATGGATGTTTATATATGTCTTATATGTATTTATAAGATAAAAAATCTTAAATATATAAAATTTCTTAAATTTTTAACAATAGTAAATATATTTCCGTTGTCTAGTGCATGTAACACAAGTCCGAACGGTACTTAGCACAGGACTGGGCCAACGTGGTGTGATAAGTCCACAGATATTAAAAAGAAATCAGGCCCAGAAAGAAAACCACCGGAGATTTCCATCTGAAATAAGTAATTGGCTAACAAAAGCAGGAAGTTAAGCGGCCCGTGACGGAAACTGAGATTATGATTATGAAATATATAGCCTTAGTTACGTCTAAAATGACACAGTCATCTTTATAGAATAGGGGCTCGAACGAGAAATTGGAGCCATTTATCAACTGCCGGCGCCCATTAACATCTGCAGTCGTGTTACCCTCCTTCAACTCACCAATTAGCCATCAGCTGCTACGGCAGCACGACACAGCATCGCCATAATTTTCTCAAGGTATTATAAGAGCGAGATGTGTTCCGATCGTGCCGGCCTAATTAGGCTGTAATGCAGCGCGAACTCTTACCAGAGTACTGTTTTTGAAGTTGACAAATAAAAAGTAATATTTTGTGGGATAGCCTTGTCTATTACACAACGTAGAAACATTACAAGTATGTAGCTAGAAGGTTCTGTACGTATTAGGCTACGTACTCACTGAGCGGTTTTCACTCGTGACCGCCGCGTCTGCGACTTAGTGTCTATGGAATGCAAATGTATGTATATGTAATCGAAACCGAGTAACGAGCACCCGTAGCAATTAGATGAAGCTGTACGGGCTACGCTTTCACCGCCGTGAGGACGGTTGTGTTCGGTTAGTGGCAGTCACGGCGGTTTCTGCCCAGGCGCTTTGCGAGCGGTTGGCTGTCATAACTTCAATCGATCGTTAACCGTGACGTGAGTTTTAAAATAAAACCGCAAACCGCTACCTCTTGCTACATGCTCATAATGTTTTTGCGATAGAGCGAATATATCTCGGGCGACTGCGCCATTTAGCGAATAATTATTGCCAATCGCGGTTGCGGTTTATGAAGTTTCCCTTTCACCGTGTGTGAATTATAGATACACTAGTTGTTACCCGCGACGCAGAATAGTTAAGTGATTGATGACATGAATTTCATACACACATTTACCCCTTGCATGTAATATTTCGAAAATAAAGATTATCTTGTGTAAGAGTCTTGAAGTAAATGGGTGACACATTTAATTTATATTTCACTTCAGTGGTTTGGCCGTTATGACGTAACAGTCTGACAGAATTTAATTCGCATTTAGTCACTTTATTACCTCTGGTATATGTGTGTGTGTCTATTTCTGTTTGCGCTCGTAACTCCTTAACGATTTAACCAACATTAATAAATGGGGTCAAAATACCTCTCAAGTGTTTTAAAATAAAAAATAAACCACACTGTACGTAGTGGAGTTTAATTTTGTTAATTATAGTTGATTATGTGTGCGATTTAATCAATCAACTAGACCAGAACGAAGATAAAAATTTAAAGTATTAAAAAAACTGTTATTAGATTGTTACTTAAAAAGTGTAACAATAATTAAAACCTCTTCTATAAAAATGTAATGTGTATGCATGTAAGTGTACAAGACTGAGAACTGAGAATAAATATATACTCAATCACAGCTTTATAAGCGTATTTTAAAACCTACGTTTGTGGCTACTTAAAATCTACAAAACTGGTACGATTTGTTTTTCAGCCGAGTTTATTGGGAGAGAAACTATTTCAGGTAAATACAATGTAAGCACATACACACAGACAAACGTCGTCACGTCAAAAAAGAACGTCGCTCGGAAAACGGTCTGTTGTACTGGCATTTTTCTCAAAACGTAATATGGTGAAAACTCTATTTTCGAAAATCTGATTTAATGTAATAACTGCCGAATTGAAAGCCTTCAACTTTCAAGGGATCTTATAAAACTAATTACCTCGTTGTTTAATAGTAACTGTTTTACTTACAAATCGCGAAGTACTAGGTTCGAGTCCTGGATCGAACGAGTAATTATCCAGAGTAAGGATGTTATACTTTCTTTCTATAACTTAGTAAATAAAAAAATAAAATAAGAAATTTATATAATACCACATGTTACAATAAGTTCGTAAAAATATTGGATTCTCCTTTTAAGTAAGTACATACTTGTGACAAGAGACTCAGCTCTTCATTAACTAATATCTCTGACTCAACAATCTCAGGTACTGTCTAGTGTGTAAACGTGCGTGCGTGTGTGAAAGCATGTGCGCCTGCTATATATAACGTTACTTATATATTCCTCTTAACTTCAGTTGGCCACGTTTTCGTAATGCTCTCGTCACGTCTTCACGAGCTTACACTCCTAGCCGAGTGTGCGTACAGCACTTTTATTTCTAAAAAGGTGAGGCATTACCGTTGTCATACGTATTCAGATGGATGCAGTACAGCCATGTCCGCCAAAGATTTTGTAATGCTTTAACTAATAGAGCCTTCTCGGTCGTGGCACCCCAATTCCACTGTAATGCAGCACGGCACTACCTCTTTCTAAAATTGGTGTTTTTTGTAGCATACGTTACAAACCTGCAATCGGAGAACCATTTGGTGACTACCGACGTCAAATAACATCCGCATGGATGCGTTGCGCTTTTATGGTGTTGGTGGCCCACTGGTGAGATGGAGATTCCCCTAATGCCACCAGCTACTTTCAAACCGCGGGACGGTGTAGCAGACACTTTACGCTCGTTTGTGACAACCTGGTGGCCAATTGGAAGGGAAGAAGGAAGTCAACACACCATCATAGTAATTATGGGGATAAACGAGCTATCAGAACCTTTTTTTTTTTCAGAAAAAATCCTCCACATTCGGTTAAACAGGAAAACGCTCGCACTTGACCGTTTTGTAATAATTAATTACCCTTAATTACACGTACCTGTTACAGATATCACTGTAATTACATGTGGCCTTTGACAATAAGTTCTATTGTTTTAAAACAACAATAAAATAACCAATCTATTATGCTCATTTGCATATACATGTTGTAAATAGCGCGATGTTTGACCCGTTAGTGTATTGCCAGTAGTTGACAGGGTCCCGGATTCGATTCCCGGGTCGGACCAGGTGCCTAAATAGGTATGACAATTTGTGTCCAAAATTCGATACTAATCATCATTATCATCATTACTAGCCCTTATCGGTCCACTGCTGGACACAGGCCTGTTTTTGTGAACGCCACACGACCGCTCTCCTGCTGCTACTCGCATCCATCCCGAACCAGCTACTGCACGGAGGACGTCTTCCCACCTGGTGAACGGTCGACCAACACTTCGTCTTACTAAACGCGGCCTCCACTCCAGAACATTACTCGCCCATCTGCCATTTGTTCTATTGAGTGTGTTACCAGTTCTTTGTCCAACAGACGAATTCTGTTTGACAAAGAAACACCCAACATAGCACGTTCAATAACCCGCTGAGCTACTGCAAAATTCGATTCTAATATTTGGTCACAAATGCTCGTGTCTAAATATTGAGGGAGATTTTTTTCGAATGAGTATTTTGGCATCCATCATATGGGTTAAGAGCATTGATTAAGAAAAATAACAAGATATACAGCGAGCGTCTCTAAACCATCCGTCCCTGTGCAAAAAACCATCTGTCAAATTGTGCACTATGTAAAAACGACTGAAACATATACTCGTTAGGTTGACATTTCAAGGAAATATGTTTAAATATTACACATGTTGAAATATAATCTACATTGTAAAAGGGACTTAAAATCGAAAAGTCATTGCGAGACCATATGTTTATCTATCACGCATGCAATTGAGTAGAGTCAATGACAGTTGAGTGTGAAATCGTGTCTTGTATTTTTGCAAATCAATGGTTTAGAAGTTAGTAGGCCACTTGCAAGTAAGTGATCACCAACGCCCATAGGCATCCGCAACACGGGAGGATTCAAAGATGTGTTGCCAGACTTTTATAGATAGGTAGGTTCTTCACTTGAAGATTCCTGAATCGTACCGGTCCGAGAATACCAGAGGGTGTAGGTTCCATAAAGAGGTAGTGCGTGGAAAAAAACCCGATTAAAACGCACGGTAGAGGACACCGGAACATCGAGCTGGTGCCGGTGAAATTATGAATCTTGACGCGATGTCATGTAATGAAATTCAGCTGCAGGTATTATTAGTCTGAACCATTTCTCAAACCCGATCAAAGGTTTTTGCTATGTCCAGACTAACTACTACCAACACATCCCTCTTTGTTTCAACAGCCTCCGCCCATCAATGCGTCAAGTAAGTTAGGAGGTCACCAGCGGACCGACCGTGATGGAAACCGTACTGGCAGTCTCTAGCAGCCGGTGCTCTTGTATGTACCGCAGGGGCTGGCCATTGATTATTGTCTCCGTTATTATTATTTGGGTTATTGTTATAGGACTGCAGTCGGACGGGTCCGAGCGGTTTTCTAATTCCTTGGGACGATGACAACAGAATATGAGCAGAGGAAATGACTCGTTAAGACAGGTGTCGACTCAGGTGCACATTTTTGCAGTACGATTGGTAGTTGCAGTTTGATCGAGCCCACTTGTCCTATGGGTGTCCAGGGAAAGAAGTGCTTTCCGCACTAAGCTCTGGCGGTTTTCTTATATTAGATAAGGGGGCAAACGAGAAATCAGAGTCTCTTTAAGACTACCAACGAACTCAGAACTACTCAGTAACCGCACGAAACACGACACTTAAGATGTCACTTAACGGCAGTATTATGTGAGCGAGAGGTACGTCCCCGGTCGTGCTGGCCCAATTCCGTTGCATAGGAGGATGTAGTGTCATCCACTATGCATGGCACTACCTCCTCCTATGCAGCATGGCACTAACTCTTCCTTATGTCCGGCATAGGGAAATCACAACGCGAGATTGTAAGTGGTGGAGTTCCTTAGTCCTTCAGTCGACTTGGATGCAAAGACACAGCCAATAAGATCTGCTTGCTCTTTTACATCATGGGCTAACGACTCGTCATAGTTTCGCAGAGATGTTGATGGGTGAATATTTCCTTCTCCTGTTCATGCAGTCGCGCACCGTGCCGTTTGTGAGTAGGTAAAGACGCCAACGTATCTGACGAATGGGCGGAAATTTACGAGTGTTGGCAGCTGTAAAATATCTCCGATGTCGATATGTGGCAAACGAGCACCGCCTAATATTCGTAATACACAAAAACACATGGTTTTCTGGTTATGGTTGTGGCAAAAACATTTTTCTTTCAAATTAAAATAACTAGGCAAGACAAGTGTGTGAGGACCGTGACAAGTGGTGCTTTATTGTTGTTGTTTGGCTCTTTATCTACTCCATTAGGAGACGATACACTTTTTTTATCACTTCAAAATCAACTATCTTGTAAACTGTTGGCATGATCGAACAAGTTCCTTAATAGCCCCCATACCCTTTAGAACCAATGACCATGCGATGACATGCCTGTGTTCCCTTAAAAAAAAATCACCCCCCCATTTTATCCATGAAATACATCTCTACCTTTCTAATTTCAAATATACAGTGAACCTAGTCTCCGATATAAACATCTGTATCATACAGACGGACAGGACACGATGAAGTTACAAGTGTTCCTTTTGTTGCCGTTTGAATACGGAACCCTGCAATTCGGGGGACACAGCTAGTCAACACATAACTTACCGAGTTTCCTGATGATACAAGAGCTGGGCGAAATTTAGCTTCATAGATTTGGTAATCTATGAGGCCTGCATAGTCAAGTACCACTCAACTATTAGTAAGCAAGAGAGGTTAATGGGGTTCCACATTGAGGGAAAGGAGAAAGTCGGCAAAACCCTCTATGCGGATGTTTGTGTATCTGGTCACCAGAGGGTTCCGACTGCAAGTTTCCTTTTTCGTGCTTCCATATACAATAAAAATATTAAATAAAATATACTTACAAAAAAATTTTATACTTGATAAGAAAACTTTGATCGACATATAAGAGTTTATGCACGCCCCGCGCCCAACGGCAGTCCGTAATTATGTATAATTGGCATTAAAAATATAAACATGCAAATTCACATTAGTAACACTAAAAGACTCAGCAAAAAATACATGTTTTTTCATCAGGTATTTCCTGCGCAAGCAATTCGGTAACAACGGCCTTACCACAGCTACGGAAATAATTTAATGTTGAGCACAGTTCGAATCAGTAATGGCGCCGTGAAGTAATATCGCTATTTGTAAAATTTCCTAATTGTGCTTGAGGCCTGGTATAGCTGAATGCGAGTACGCGACAGGAAATGTAATTCCCAGGGTCTTCGCTTAAGACTAATGTATCCAAGATAGAATTAAGTTTTTCACTGTACAAATTATTTCGAACAATAATTTTGTGAGAGGTGGTGTCTTGATGCATTGTAGCGGAACTGGGCCGGCAAGACCAGTCGCCTCTCGCTCTCATGACACCACCACAAAATGCTAGCTATGCTGTCGCGTTTCGTGCGGGTTGTGAATAGCCGGTTGCCCATTGTCGTGGAAGAGGCAAGGAGGGCAACATTTATACTCATGCAGATGTCATGACTATAATAAGGATGTCTTCAGTAGTTGAAAACAGGCTCTGATTGCTCGTTAGCCGCGCATACTTTTTTTAAGTTTACGATCTAGAACCTAGGGCAGGTCAAAAGCCCTTCGATAGAATTAGACATGGACCCAGAACTGTATAGTACAGATTAAAACTTCTAACTATAACTTTGACCCTTTTTGTGATGCACTTTCCCTTACTTTTTCAATTTTTCAAGTCCCTAATCAGGGGAATCATTCCCTGGACGCTGGACTATTAGAGACCATCTCATCTAGTCCAAAGTCTAAAGTGACAATAACATTGTATTTGATACGAATGTCAAATCTGTGACTGTTTTTTTTTTTATAGAATAGGGAAGCAAACATACAATCCACATAATTACTGTGCCGATGTATTACCTTCCTTCTTGCCACCCAGTGGGCCTCCGGCTTCTCACAAACCTCACGAACTTTAAGTTTCAAAGAGTATTCTTTTCTGATAGTACTAGGGGAGAAGTCCGTGCCTTGAACCGAGTGCCACGCTACATGCTCAAGAGGGCACTCCTTTCATATATCCCTAGAAAAAATAAGCGCCGATAAAATCCATTCAAGTATGATATTTAACTTACGTTTAAGTTACGTTAAGTAATAAATTATTGACCTAGAAGTGCTCTTAGCCCTGCTATATGATATCAAATAGGTTCTGAAGACCAGCATGCTAGGTTCTAGACTGGTGGCCGTGTATAAAGAGAGGTGTTCGTGCAGGATGCAGTCAATCAGTCCGGGATGGATGCGTTGGCAGACATGGCATAGGGCGTTTTGACGTTCGGAAGAGGCGTGTGTCAGTTGTGCGCTGATGACGGCTGAGGACGTTGAAGGACGACCATTCACCACGCGGGAAGACGTTCTCCCCGTAGAAATCGGTTCAGGCTGGACGTAATCGCAGGACAAAGGAACTTTCGGTATAAATCGAAAGATCCCTTTGATCGCCAGTATATTAAAGTCTGAGAATGTAGCTCCAAAAAGTCAACAAGAAATAAGAGAAAAGCCATTCACCAGTTTAAGTTGATATCCGTCCGATAACCAGGGTGTACACAATGACAGGTAACAACTTGGAATATGCCCGTGTCTGGCAAGGGACCGATAAAGGCTTTTAATGGTGTAATTTCAAAAGATCTGGTGAAATGAGATTCAGTCGTGACGTCACGCCATGTGCATCGATTGTTATCATTCGAAAGAATCGAGTGACGTCGGCTCATAACAATCGTGGACAATTACGATTGTTTTACAGGTCCTCTTCGCATGGTACGAATGTTAATTACATCACGTCATTCTTTTAATTGAGTTGCGTGATATTGTATTAGCTTTATGGCGAACGGCGGAGTGTGAGCCAATCTGGATACCGGTTCTATTTATATAGATACAGACAGGTTAAGTCCACTGACACTGGTATCATATCCAACTATAAGCATGATACGCTTGGAGGCTGATGATTTACTGATGCTTAGTATCATGAAAATATACACAATGTTTTGAGAAATAAAAAATAATTTTAGATTATACCAAGAACGCTATTAATCTCAGTGACACATCTCTTAGTTCCAGGGGAAGGAAGTATTCAGCTCTAAATGTTGTCATGGGAATGTCTAGTCCTCCTCCCTTCCAATTGGCCACCGGATACCACAAATCGGAACGCCCGAAACGCGTAGTTGTCACTACACAGCAGTGAGCGGCACCTCCCTGGTAGTGCTGTCCCAATTCAACATGGCACTACCTCTCACTAAAGTATTTTTATGTCGCTACTTTCTTCAGCAGCATATACCAGAAACATTACACTTACATTGTAAGCATAATATTAGGTTGGTCAAACATTTGGCGATTAATACTTATTTAGTAAAAATAAACGTTTTGACCAAATCACTCGTGTCATGCATTAAGATCGGACCATTTCAATATCGATCATCGTCCATATATCTTTAGGGTTTTATTTGGACCTGAACATATGCTGTGGAAGCGAAGGGGAGCCCCAACACATCATTCATTGGATTGCTAAGAGCGAAACTAGGCTTAGGGCTCAAAGCTGATCCCCTACTCCCTCAGACAGCAGATGTATCCCGATATGGGAAGGTTTATAACAGGTTATTTAATTACACTCATGGGCGGAGAGATCGATGTCCCTCACTCCCTGACTCCTGAGTGTGACTGCTCGTCGGGGCAGCTTGCGCACTGTAACCGAAATAGCCTAGAGCATAACATGCAGAGGATCATACCCCCTTAAACGCCCCTATACTTGATGTGATTCAAAAGAAGATATCATCCTGAATAGGATGACGCATCTAACTATTATAACTGCTTGGTGTAACAATTATGAAATATGTTTTTAGAGCGGTTCTAATTACTATTAGTTGCGCAATATAAATTATAGGTATGTCTGCTTATAATATGCGAATCTATGAATTTCATTTCTACGCCGTTATATTTATCTGTTATAAGGAAATTTTAATACTTGGCATAGAAAACAATTACTAAGAAGGTGTTTCATTTTTAGGGTTCCGTTGCCAAAAGATCTTAACGGGACCCTTTTTAAATTCTGTACTCCTTTTGCTATTACAACATAAAACGAAACATAATTTGAGCTCTCTTTGAGCCAGTTTTTAATAGTCCCTTTACGGGTACACTAACCCACCTCCTACCCGCCTCGGTATACGGAGCGAATCAAGCGAGATGCACGGGGGTTTGTTCACCGGCTCTGTTCACCAACGTGCAATTCTTGACTTAAATAATGTGTAGGGACAGATTATTTAAATGCCCTCTCGTTGTTTCACTCTCCCCTTTCTGGGGCCTGATATCACAAAAACAGAAGTTGTCATCGGCCTCGTTAGTGCTGTGTGTCTCGATGCAGCTACGTCGTTAACTATCCTTCCTCTTCGCGTGCCATGTATGCGCAAATGTCCTCAAATGCATAGAACTGTGTTCCGTTGCGACCAAATCCTAGTGATACACTGGGCCCACTGTCGTCCGTTGGATGCCGTCCAACATGACATTTCGCCCGATGGGCCCCCAATCAGCCACTAGCTACCCACGAACCGCACGTCATATAAGTTGTTACTTTTCGGCGGTATCATGTCAGCTAGCAACTCCTCGGTCGTGCCTGCGCAATTGCGAGCAGGCGAAGCTTCTACTGAGAGATGTAACCGGTGACAATGTTACCATCTAATGCGCTAACGCATTACGAAAGCGGAAGGATGTGAAGCAGAGCACGACGCGGAGCCGGAGAAAGCTGTGTCTCATGAGATATGATACTGAACCCTTTCACATTCACCTGCGAAATGAGCTGTCATTTGGTTTGGATTGTTTACGTACCTGTGCAGTCCACATAGATTCGCACAGATAAAAATAATCCAGGTTACACGATCAGCATAGCTCACGATTAGCAAAGATTTATAAGCAGTCTGTCATGAGTAGCAAGTGAATCAGACTGCGTATCTTTACGACTCGTGAGCTGTGTGGAGCAAGTGATCCACACTGCGTTTATATCCTTGCGACACGTGAGCTACGAGGAGCAAGTGATCCAGACTGCATTTGTATCTTTGCGACTCGTGAGCTACGAGGGGATATAATCCAGAATGCGTTTGTATCTTTGCGACTCGTGAGCTATGAGTATCAAGTGAACACTGCTCCTTATATCTTTGCGACTCGTGAGCTACGAGGGGATATAATCCAGAATGCGTTTGTATCTTTGCGACATGTGAGCTATGAGTATCAAGTGAACACTGCTCCTAATATCTTTGCGACTCGTGAGCTAGGAGTATCAAGTGAACACTGCTCCTTATATCTTTGCGACTCGTGAGCTACAAGGGGATATAATCCAGAATGCGTTTGTATCTTTGCGACTCGTGAGCTATGAGTATCAAGTGAACACTGCTCCTTATATCTTTGCGACTCGTGAGCTACGAGGGGATATAATCCAGAATGCGTTTGTATCTTTGCGACTCGTGAGCTAGGAGTATCAAGTGAACACTGCTCCTTATATCTTTGCGACTCGTGAGCTACGAGGGGATATAATCCAGAATGCGTTTGTATCTTTGCGACTCGTGAGCTATGAGTATCAAGTGAACACTGCTCCTTATATCTTTGCGACTCGTGAGCTAGGAGTATCAAGTGAACACTGCTCCTTATATCTTTGCGACTCGTGAGCTATGAGAAGAAAATGATCCACTCAGCTTTTGTATTTTTGCGAATCGTGAGCTATGAGGAGCAAGTGATCCAGACTAATTTTGTAGCTTTTTCGAATGGTGGTCTATGCGGATCAAGTCACCGTATTTAACTATTAGCAAGTTTTCGGTAAGAAATTGTACCATGCTACATAGCAGCCGAATTGGGCCGGGAGGTACCTCTTAATCAGACTATTGCGCCGCTGTAGGACAGTGCTTCGAGCCGTACAGGAAATTTCGGTCGTCCGTTGGACGTAGAAAGGTCTCGGTAGTCACCAGAAGCGTTTCTACGTCCCCTTACACAAATTATGTGCGACCAATTTCTGTGGAAACAGTGCAAAATGTTTTTGCGTAATTTATTATCAAACAAACTAAGAAACTTTTACACCAACTTTGTGTAATTTTGATATAATCAGTAATTAACTTTGCTTTCTATAAAATTATTTTGCGCAACATAGACGTTTTAATTGTAAAGCAAATATTATTTTAATTTCTACTTTAGTTTTGTCGATTTTTTTTTCTTGTAATCATCAATATCTAGATATGTTGGCTCCTTGGGGGGAAAGGGTGAAGGAGGATAAGGAATATATCTATGTTAATGGGCGTACGTAGTCACCAAATGGCTTCGATGGATCGGCTGTCCCCTATGACATAAAAAAAATAGTACTTGGAACGTTTTCTGCGGAGCGAATTCTAATCGATTGCTTTCTCCCATGACGCTGTTAAACTAAGACACTTGTTAGATTTAATCTCTATTTTGGATCTCGAGTTTCCGTGAACTATCAAAAGAGCATCATCAGCATACCCTACCAATGTGCATAGATCTGGTAAAGTTAAGGAAAGCAAATCGTCAAATCCAATATTCCATAATTATGGTGATA
>JAFELO010000454.1:347904-371224 GCA_017140195.1 Eumaeus atala | reverse complement strand
GGGCCCCAGTCCCCTCGGGCGTCTTTTTCCGCGCCTCCTCGAACTCCCGTTTGTAGGCGCGGACCTCCTCCCTGAGGTTGCCAAGCTACCTCTGGAGGCGCGAATTATCCGCCTTGAGCCTCTTCACCTCCGAATCTTCCGTTCGTACCACCAGGGACTCCATCATTTCCCTGATGGACCCGGCCGCCCTCCTTATTTTGGAGGCGTAGCCCCCCTTCAGGTTTGTAGACCTGCCGGTGAGGTCCAGTATCAGACCCAAATTGGCCTTCGCCGCCACCAACACCTCATCAGCACCGCACCGATCAACGTCCTCCAGGACCACAGGAGTCGCCGTCTGTGTAGCTCCTGCCTCCTTCTCTTTATGGAAGACCCTCTTCCGCAGAGCCTCCTCGAACTCCTCCTCCCTTTCTTTCGAAACGCGCTCTCGCAGCGCCGCCCTTGCTCCCGCTAGCGTGTGGGACTTCCCTGTCTTGGCCACGTTACGTGTCCTGTACCCCACAGCTCCCACCACGCTCTCCTCCGACCCCGAACCGGAGTCTCCTGAACCCTCCGTAAACAGGCGCTTGCGCCCCATTCCGGCCTCCGATAAGGACGCCAGCGACGAGAGGTCTTCTAAGACTTCCAACTCCACCGAAGTCCCCCTGGAGCGACCCCCGCCCCTTCTCCGTGATGAACCCGTCCCCCCACCCCGAAACCCGGGATGGGTTTCTGGGTGGGGGGACGGGTTCCAGACCCCAGACATGTTCCCGTCACAGATGACGAAAACAGAACCAAAAAACGATAACCAAAAACAAAAACACCACACACAATTCCCGCAGTAGTTTCACCAAATTAAAATTCAATGTAAACAAACTGCGGAAAACCCACTAAACACGTCCGACACAGACACACACACAACCACACAACGCGGAACAACACAAAAACAAGAACGAAAACGAAAAAGACACCACAAGCAAGTCGCCTCTACACCCCTGCCACGGGATCGCACGATCAGACCAGGACAAGTCTATATAGACGACTTACTGATTTTCTTAGTACAAGAGCCGAGTCACAAAAATGCAAATATCTCCGCAACCCGACGCCGCACGAAGAAAATTTTTACACCAAAAGATGCGCCTAAATGATACCTTTCGGTAGCCGCCACTGACACTATAGTTCCGATATTTAGCTCACGCCTAGTACCGACCAAAGGTTTAATCCTAGCCCAGTGTTGAGCAGAACCCGAGACACAGACAATAAGAACAAATGCTGATTAACAGCATTTGTTCTTATTGCTGATTAACAGCATTTGTTCTTATTGTAACGTGTTAACATTAAAAAATATTAAGGGTGAACAGCCCTTATCACTTAGAGTTATGAAATTGTTAATGGCAGTGAAAAATTTCCCCATGGGAAGAGTGCGTGCTTCTATTGATAACTAGCCTCATCGTTTAAAGGTACGTATTGCAGCCAATGGAGACTTCGAATAAGCTTTTTATATTTTTCATTGTTTTATGTTTGTGTATGAAACTAACACACTGCAAAAGTAATAAATGTTATTTGCAATAAAAAAAAAAAAAAATTTTTTTTCTTTGTTACAATATTTATTGTAAGACTAGGTATATTACAGACCAGGTATATTACCTAGTCTTGCCATACATATAATTAAAGATTTTTTACTATTAATTGTAATGATATTTAATGCCAGAATAAGTATAGAAAACCGCCTGGCTTATTTGGTAACGCGGCGGTTAATCCACGGGTTACACCCGAGGCCGATGGTTCTAATCCCGCCTAGGTCATAATATTAAATGTATTTATATAACTAAAATCTTGTTTTTTTTTTGTCGCAGGGAAGGGCACAGGCTTAATAGTGTGATAAGTCCACAGATATTATTATACTATACTACAGGTCACTCTGTTAGCACGTCGCTGTGTTATTTGCTTCCTTAGAATTTGATTTAACTCTGGCAAATATGCTTTACGAGTGTTTATAAAGTTACGAATTTGCACAGTTTGGCAAAGCTATAGACATGGCAAGAAGTATTATGCCTCATAGTAAGTGAGGCGATGGAATACTTTATGTGCTAGTGATAAACATGCGTTAAATTGACATCCAAGGAGTGATTAGGGTTCCGTCATCCCAATTCCGTGAAACACGTACTTTATGCCGTTTTTAGTAGTTCGTATGGAATCCTTCCACTCCGACACGCACTTGGCCTGTTTTTTTAATTATTCTATTTTGAGAAATAATGTTTGCTTCTTAGCAAATTGAAATGATTATGTTTTCACTCAAATAGTAACGTTACTAGGACAGCTGCATTAAAGACCAGTAATATCCAAAAAAAGTCCAGTCCTAATAGTTTCATAATTAAAAAAAAAAAACAATTTGACCATTCCCATTACAATAGAACTACTTTTATGGACTTTATCGCGGTTTATGTAATTATTTAACTAGCCCGAAGTTTCAAAACCTTTACAGCAGTCAGTCCACCCGTGACCATGGTTGCTGTAAAACTTCAGAAACGTCGGGCTAGCTAAATAATGAAATAAACCGGGATAGAACCCGTAAGAGTAGCTTTATTGTAATGAGTAACATTCGCGTAAACATAAATCGGTGTCAAGTACTGTCAACAGACGAGTGAAGTCAATAGCAGTAACTCCTCGCTTACCTTGTTTCTGGTAACAATCTTGCAGTAACTGGCTTCACTGGAATTATATTCTATACTAGCAACACCCCATGGTTTGACCCGCGTGACGTTGTACCCGCATAATCCTTATTCTGAGCTGCTTCAAGTCGTAGCGTGATGATAGAATATAGCCTGTGACCTTCTTATTTTATTGCTCCTATAAAATAAACAAATACACTCCTCTGTTTTGTCCCTAACGCGGCAAAGGTAATCCAAAACTTCGTATATCTCGCAATATAAATCTACACATATATTAGGACATATGAAATTGACGTTTTCGTACGGGCCACTTTAATCAAGAATTTCTCCTCTTTGGTAAGGAATTCCAAATTCAAATTTGTACAGCTATTTGCTCACGCATTTGTGCTTAGGTGACTCTCATTAATTTGTTTTTTTTTTTCTGTTTGCGTCACACATTTTACAAAATGGAAAACTTTAAATATAATAGTGCGACTATTTGCGAGTATGAGTCTGGTCGTGGCACAAGTGTTGCGGAAACGATTCAAAGGGTGGATGATGTGTATGGCGGTCGTGTTGCAAAAGGAAACATAGTTCGTTTTTGGTTCCTACGTTTTCGTTCTGGAAAGTTCGACCTGCAGAACAAGCCTCGTGGACGGCCCGAGACCCTAATTAATAATGAAGAGTTGAAGGTTGTTGTGGAAGCGGATCCATCGCGAACCACGCCCGAGTTAGCCGCAGGCTGCGATGTTAGTGATATAACTGTTTTAATTCACTCGGAGTAAATGAGGAAAATTAAAAAGCTTGAAAGGCTGACGAATTAACTGAATCAAACCGGCAAACGCGCGTCGACTGCTGCGTTACATTACTAAACCGGTACAATAATGAAGGTATTTTAAACCGAATCCTGTGATAAGAAATGGATTATTTACGATAATCAGAAAAAAAAAGAATCCTTGCTCCAACAGATAACAATTTTTTTTTTTCAAAATTTGGATAACTTCTTGCAAGGGAAAAATTCAACTCCGATGGGGCAGTCCAAACCGCCTCCAAAATCTTCATTGATTCCCGTCCGATTGGTTTTTTTAGTAAAGGGATCAGAACTACCTATGAGATGGCAAAATTGCATAGAAAACAATGGTTTATACTTTGATTAATTAAATATGTTTATTAAAAAATATTCGATTTTGTTTTTCCCATACAAAACGCCAATTTCATATCTAAGGACCTAATATTATAAAATAAAGTCCCCAAAGCTGTCCGTCTGTATGTGATCGATTTTCACAAAATCTGTGCAATGGAATTTCATTATAGAGATATTATAGCTAGATCATAGAGATAATATAGCTTGTCAGTAGTCGGTAGCCCTTTGGGGGGAGGTGGAAAGAAGGCCAACGCATCGGCATAGTAATTATGCTGGTGTTCATGAGCGTCGGTGATCGTAGAAGGGCTCAGATTGCTCGATTGTGTCCTTATACAATATAGAGAAGGGATGCCGAAGGCATTTCTAGGAGGACATGTGACCGAGTTGGTCGATAGAGACGGAAGTTGAGAATGAATTACATCCTTGTCTAACTAATCTCGCACGCGCATTGCGCAGAGAGAAGTCAATGAAAATCAGAGAGAGGGAGTGACCCATACTTGCTGTCTCATTAGACTTAAACGGCCGCGTTTTATTCTAGCTTGTCTTCCCTATCTGTATTATCTCTATGATTTTTATGCGGTATAAAGCCATATAAAGATCGCCGAGTTTTTAATGTAACTATAATTTGTTAAGGTACCGATGTTCGTCTTATTCACGGCCGAAGCCGGGACGGATAGCTACTTACACATAGTTCAATGTTAACTGCTATTTGATATATTAATACCTATGTTTCATGCGCTCGTGGAATTGCACTCGAGCATAGCATTCAAGCCTGAGAGCTGGGAGGGACATGTAAAACGTACAGTCGGACGCTATAATAGGCAAGACCACAAATTTTAGAATTTTATTTGAAAGAAAGATTTTCTTTCTTCCTGATTTGATAATGCCATTTTGCCATAACATGCCAACGTTGTTTAACCGGCTGGGTGAATAACGCTTATCACTTACGGGTATGAAAAGACAGTAGTCGATTCTCAGATCTAATGAATATGCGTATAAAATTTTGGTAAAAATGTGTAAAGCCGTTTCGATGGAATACGCTATGTAACACTGTGACACGAGAAATTTACAACTGAGATTTATATTATTAAAAATATGTATCTCTCTCTCTTTTAGAAAAATATGTTTATTTTATAGTATTGATGGGAAAACAGTCGAAGCCGAAGCGCACAGCTAAAGATACGGTGCTTTCCTTCACTCCTTGCATTTTTGGGCCGATGAATGATGAGCCAGAGGTGCCTCGTGCCATCCTGGACGTGCTCATAGTGACATGATTGGATCACACAGTGAGGGGAAGCCTCCCTAAAATGCGGCCGTCTAAGTCGAGAGGCACAGCAAATGTGGTGCACTATCTGTCTCACTTTTTTTTCTCTTTGTGCAATGTGCAAGCGAGATTAGATAGACAAGGCTGAGCGGGATCTAATCGTCTGCCGCCATAAGCACACTTTGTATATTACATGCATTCGACCGATCTTGTCGTATTGCAGTGCAGCATTCGCGCACATATCCCCTACCCAAATAGAACGTTTGCAGAAAATGCAAAATAGATTCTTACGCATGGCTACTGGACGCCCGTGGTATTTCCGAAACATCGACCTACATAGTGACTGTCAATTGACCTCGATAAAAGGACACTTCAAAGTGCTGTCTCAAAATTTCTTTGACCGTGTCCTTAATCACAAAAATAAAATAATCGTTCAAACGTCGGAATACGACCCGACGTTATTAACCGACTCCGTTACCGTCGGCCGAAGCACGACGCCGACGACGCGATCGCGATGGCAGTAGCTGAGTCCGTCCAAGAACACAAACAAAGAAACACCAAGACACGCTCCCGCTGTAAAATGTCAATAGGGTCAATTTTTTGTCGGTAGTAGCTATCGCTTTACGACCTGAGCCCGACACACACTTCAGGCCCCCTTGGGTCGGCTGGATGGTGCGTAAATGCATTTTTCCTGCTAGAACCAATACGACATACACCGCTCGTACCGGTCGAGCGATGAAATCTTACATATAGTGACACAGTTATAACGTATGACTGTCAGAATGTCAAACTCACACACCGGTTACGGAAACGAGCCCGGGTTCGAATCCGTAAGTCGAGAGCTTAGATTGATAGAAATAAAATAACGCGACTCTAGACAGCTCTAATAATAAATAAATTATATAATATAATAATACGGCTTTTGCCGATTTGTAGCGCAAATCGTCCCCCTCCGTCAGGGGGGGGGGGTCGAGGAGGCCGGCTTCCTCAGATAAGCCAAACATTAAACGAGCTCAATTATCCTTATCCACGATACCGTAACTCAAACGGCATCTTGTGCGCTCCGTCCCACTAGAGTGGGGAGGGGACCGCTTCCCCCTTTTCGGTCCCAAAAATAATTACTATGGAGTACGCCCACAATCAACCCGGTACGTCTCTTCCCATCTGCGGGAAAAGAGGGGGGGGGGTTCTGTCCCCCCTATCGTCTCCCTAAACCTGAAGACAAAAAGTCTTCGTAGTCAGCCGAACTGTTGAGGCTGGACAAGCGCCGCCAACCAGTATTAGGTCTCTCCGAAAAAAAATATATTGAAGAATGTTTCGCAATGACAATCCCGCCTAATCGTTAGGTTGCGACCCTGGGTGGGGAGGGCTTAAGGGACTCCACTTCCACAGAGGGTTTGTCCCGTACCACTGGCTAGCCCTATCAACTTTAGGACAGTTCCACGCCTGGACAAAACCTTGTCCAGGTGGTGGGGCTCAATAGCAAGGGGTGAACCAAGACACCTTGGGTGAAGCTAATTGAACCAAGGCGCTGCTCTTCGTACCTCTCCTATATAGGAAGAAGGCAGTTTTGAGCACGGGTCACCTGGGAACCTCACCCTATTGCACTGTACCAAAGTTGATGTCCTCTGGTGCGGGCAACCCTTCTACGTAGGACGCGTCGGTCCCTTATAGGTCGAGGTGCCCTGATGATCTGTAGATCCTGAGCTATTCGGCACTATCATGTGCCGCAAACGCCACACACCACTGGACCCAGGGCCGTTGGAGGCGAGTGAATGTGTTTCCCCGCGTCAACACAAAAAACAAAGAACAACGCAATTACGCAAAATACAAAACGGTGCTTAAAATTTCGGTAAGCTTAATCGCTCACCGTCTGGTAGACCTTCCTAAAATTTAAGGCTAGCGTTGGTGATCTTTTTCGCCATATTTTTGTTTTAATTCGTATTTTTACTAGCTATTATTATAACCGGTCCAACGATTAGTACTATAATTGACGTCAATTAGCATTTACACAGTTAATGTTCACCTAAACATGTTGCATTTTTTTTGCATAACAGGTCAAACGAGATGCGTTGTCCTCCTGTCACCCCCGCCCCCAATAGACCAGTCATTCACCGGCTGCTTATAAACCGAATGAAACTCTGGGAAAGGTAACTCCACAGCCGTGCCGGCGCGGTTCCCGGTGATATAATAAATAATGTCCTAGTGTGGTTAAGGCGGCCATCTGTATAGAGACGATCCTTCTGCGATGGACATATTGTGCATAAGTGTACTGTCTACTCCCTATTTGAGAGGGAGTAGACAGTTCCAATCAGATAACAGTCCGACACAGACAGGACTGACGGCTTAAAGTGCTCACCGGGTTCTGGGGTGTGATACCAACTTCGTGACTCTTGAATTATTATTAGAAATAGAAAAATCGTAATATTTTCTTTTTGTTCTTTTTGACCCAGGGTCTGACCTTGGAGCGTTGGTTAAACACTTGTCACTAGAACACGCGGCAGTGAAACACGGAGACATAGTAAATGACAATTTGTTGTGTCTACTGTTTTCGTTTATGGTACAGGTTTATACTCTACTACAAACCGCACGAGGTACCTCCACGGTCGTGCCGGCCAAATTCCGCTTTCACTACCTCTTATAGAAAACTACTCGAAACGATTTAAGGTAAAATAAAATTATAAGGTGCTGTCGATATATGCGACTTTGCCCATGAATAACGGCGTTCCGTTCGCAAATTATTGACTAAAACCTTCGTTAAGAATCGCTCTATTCATGGGCAAAAACCGCATGAAAATCTGTTAAGTAGACTTTGAGCAATCCGATCAGATACAGGCAGACAGTTTTGGGGCTTTGTTCATAACAGCCATCCGCCCTGGCTTCGCACGGGGAAAATTGTTACATTTGCAAATTATACACTAAAGCCTTCCTCGGTAATAGCTCGGAAAACATAGAAATAATTGTCCGGTGGGATATTGGAATTGACCTTTAAATCAATTATCTTTAACAGATTCAGCTGAAATTTGGTATACACGCTTATTTCGGATGACAATGCATGCTTAGCAAAGTGACGTCATTTCAATTTCAATATGTCTGATCGACAAAGATGGCGAACTAATTATATCATTTTTGCACCAACAATATGAGGGACAAATGAAAGGATTTGCTGAGGAGAATACGTAAGTTACTACAGGCACAAAATGGTGCACTAATACAACAAATCAGTAGTAAACGAAAAAAAAAATGCTTTTTAAGTATTTTTATTTAATTGCCCTAAAGTCAAGGATAAAAGGAAATAAATCTTTTTAGTACAATTGTTACATAATTTATTAAACAATAAAAAGATCGTCGCGAAATTTGCATATTTTATAGGAAACATTTTCTTTCGTATTTGTAACAAGTGAATAAATGTGTGCGTGCCATAAGTATGAGAGAATCGTTTTAATTATATAAGGCAGGAGGAGGCCACCTCACCAAGGGCGGCACTGATGGCACTCGCGGTGGCTTTTGTGGGTCTTCAGTACTATAATGTACCTTGAGCCCCACACACCACTGGAATCCACCCAGGGCCAGTGAAGGCGCGTCAATGCGGTTCTCCGCATCAAAAAAAAAAAAAAAAAAGAAAAAGAAAAGGACGGATTCACTACCTCGAGGTCTCGACGTAACTTAGATCATTTAATACTCCAAGATGGTAAGCATGTTTAAGTGCGTTAAGTGAGCTAAGCTGTTATTGTGTTGTGATATTTCAATTCTTCATAACGGTCAGGAAGTTGGCGGTTACATCCCCATGCCTCGGATAGCCGACGGCCCTGCACCTTATTTCTCTCCACTCGTCTCCGATTGCCGTCCCACCGGAATAGGAATGAGGGAATAGAGAGTGCACTTGTGCCTGCGCACACGCCTGCGCACTATGATTTGTCTTGCGCAGTTGCTCGTCTATATAAAGATCGACATACACGAAATTCGGCTAGTTATAAACGTTTTGTGGTAAAATAGATATTAATAGTATTAGTAGTACTCAGGAGATCTGTTAAAGATTCCACGTTCTTTAGATACAATAAGACAACTAAATAAATCTCACTATATAACTATTTTTGTTTATGATGTGTCGACCCAGAACCACCTAGGGTGGGGCGCCTACCCAGTGCGAGGACTCTAACTTCCTGTTCGAGATCCCTACCCTCTCATAACCTCGCCGAGGCCCTCAGCCGTCACTAGGATCACCTCGGCGACGGGCTGGCTCCTCGTTTTTAGGACCCAGACAAACCTAAAGCCTCAGAGGAGTTGTACCCGCGTTTTTTGTTACCATTGCTTATTTATGTATAATGCCCATTAGAGGGCAGGAGGTAAGGAGAATACCGCATCTCTATGCGGCTGTCTATGGGCGTCAGTTGTTGGCGCCGGGTCCAGATACAAAAAAAAAGTTGGCACTAACTGTTACGCTGTGTCAAAAAAAATAGCCCATTTTAAGATATTTAAACATTCAAGTTAAATCGTTAAACCATATAAAAAAAAACTCAATTGGTACGTTTTAGGTGACTTCTTATTTACATCAATCAATGCTAAAATATAAAGCTTGTTTTTTGTTTGAACACACTAATCTCAGGAATTAATGGCCCGAAATGAAAAAAAGAAATTTGTGTTGAATTGTCCATTTATCGACGGCTATAGACTATGCCACATGACAATGTGATGCCAGCGTTGTATATTTCGCGAAATAATATCCCTACTTAGTAATATGTTTATATTATCTATATTTTTAGTTCTGATAACAATATTGCTGCGAAGATCACGTATGGGTCTACATTTTTGCTGATCCAGACAAACCTTACTTTAGTCATTGTCATTATCAGCTCAAACCACAATTTTAAGACTAAATTTAGGTCTTTGACTTAGGCACGCTTAGTCGCCTGGCTACTCGTATACATGTAAATCTATACTTATTATAAAAAGAAGTCGCCAAAAGTCTGTCTGTAGATATGTGATCATTTTTTTCAAAACCTAATGAACAGATTCTCATGCGGGTTTTACCCATGGATAGAAATATCCCCGAGGAAGGTTGTAATATAGTATTTATAAACAGTTAACACCGGGGCGGATCGCTAGCAAATAATAAAATAATTCTTAGTCTTTGATTACATTGATCGAAACGGAAGGCTAAAGGTTGATAAACATGCGAAGTTGTTAGGCGTTATGATTTTAGTGCCCTTTAAACAAAATCCTAGTTTACATAAAGAAAATAATAAATACGAAGCGATTGTTAAAATAACTTCAGAAAAATAAATAACATTTATACTAGCTGTCCTGACAGACTTTGCTCTGTCATAAAAAAACATTAAAAAAATGTTATGGGTGGACAAACCCTTATCACTTAGAGGTATGAAAATAGATAGTAGCCTATTTAAGAGCTATTGAATATGCGTATAAAAGTGCATTCAAACAAATTCTTCAACTTTGTATTATTCGTATTGACACAATTTGAATATTACTATTTGAATGTCAACAAATTTCAATTAAAGAACCCAAGAAATACATTCAGCGGTACTCTTCAATCAATTACTCAAGCATATTTAATAAACATACAATTACATTTACATAAGCTGTACCGACAGGTGATGCTATGTCATAAATTGAATTTGTTGCCATAATAACGTGTTAACATTAAAATAAACGTTAAGGGTGAACAACCCTTATCACTTGAGGGTAGTAAAGTTTAGATAGTAGCCTATTCTAAGACCTCAAATCAAGGTAAAAACTGTAGAGCCATTTCGGTGGAGTAAGGTGACTAACATTGTGACACGAGAATTTTGTATATAAGATTTTTTAAAATTTAAGAAATTAATTCTCTAATTAAATTACTTACCGAATAATATCATACATTAGAAACTTAGAAATGAAAAAACAATGATGATCTATATTTCAGTTTACACATACACAAAACAAACGTTCGATTTTCAAATAAGGCGCGAACAAGCCACTTTTTTTTAACGCAACCGCAACACAATGTCACGAGCACTGACTGCCAACTGCCGAGTGGCGAATGCTAAGTAGGTGAGTTGCGACCGCTTGTTTTCTCTCTTGATACACTGTTAGGAAACGTCGCCAATAGATACCATTCCTTTTTGTTTCAAATGCTGCAAGTGCAATGCAATGGCCGAAATAATAACATTTTAATACTTATTCAATATTTATATAGAAGAAAAAGAAGAGGGTGTCAATTACGACGAGTGCGCGCGTGCGTTATTTTGCTCCGTAATAAAAAAGTTACACTTTGAAGTAATTAATAACATAAACACTATGTGTTATTACCAATAGTTACGGTGCTTAACTTATTTCTCCCTTTAAGGCAAATTAAATAATTAAAAACAGTGACACTTACCAGATAGCCAACCTACATTAAAGTTATACTATAAAAGAGAATACTGACACTTGAAAGTCAATCTTAACATAAACATTAATCACTGATTGTGAATAACAACAGTTTAATGTTTGTACTTTATTTAATTTCAAAGTGAGTAAAAATTTGCAAAAACACGCACGAAATAAATCATTAAATCGGCGTTAATAATAATACCTATAGCATTCGTAGCTGTCGCGCCCGACACATAGCGAGCAGCGAGTTCTTGGAATTCGTGTGTACCATTTATTGACATTTTTATATTTACATATTTTTTATTTACTCCTGTTAAACATAATTTTATTCGATATGTTAAACATTATTTTATTCCATAATGGACATTACACAATTTTTTTACACCTATTTTTTATTCTAGATTTCGCAGATATAGACCAATATGAGAAACTAATTTGATCAGTTTTGATTTTTTCGTTTTCGTTTCTTTTTTATTAACTATTTAAACTTTACGCTTGATTACGCCCTCACTGTCATAAATACAGATGGTCAGCCTTTGCCTATATTTTATGTTTTTTTTATGCGACATTAGCAAATGCCAAAAAATTACAAGTTGTGTTATATAATAGCAAAACAAACACCATGCCATTAATTTGTAAATAATATTACTTAACCCATTAATAACATAACTAATCGAATGCTTTCATTGCTTGATAGCTACGTGTTTTTTTAAGTGGGGTTTGGTTTGATAACTTAACATGACATATTTGACATTTGACCAGTTGAGAAAAAAACTATGAAAATATAGGCAAAGGCTGACAGCCATCCTTCTGCCAAGCTCAAGCTATCGAATATTTTGAATAATTAATAAAAAAGTAATAATAACGAGAAAATCTAAACTGTTCAAATTACTTTCTTAAATTGGCCTATATTTACGAAATCTAGAATAAAAAGTAGTAACCTAGAAAAAAATTGTACAATGCCCATTGCAACGCTTGTGAGAATATAAATAGCCAAAATTATTTTAATTGCTCATCGTGTAACGGAGTGTATAACAAAGATTGTATGCAAATTACATTAGACAAGTTTAGATTATTCTCTTCGAGGTGTAAATAAAATTGGGAATGCCCAGCTTGCCTTGCAACCCGTCCTAAACAGAGCAACTCGGACATGCCTGTGTCACTCAGTGTGTCAAAAATATGCAGCGAAAATGTTAATCTGAAAAGGGGCTCCAAGATGAAAGTTAATGAGAAGCCCATTGGACTTAATGAAGTGCGAATGAAGATACTCTCTTTAAAATATTATATTGAAAACCGAAAAAATTAAAACGCGGACTTCCAGCAGGACATCCAGTATCGCAAAGCCCAGTTCCATAATCTCTTCAGAGCTATGAGACGACATTAGCAACCAAAGATATGGAAATTCTTGAGGTGAAGGCGTCATCATGACGACTCCAGACCAACCTGAAGACAAAAAGTCTTCGTAGTCAGCTGTAGAGGCTGGACTAACGCCGCCAATCGGTATTAGGTCCCTCCGAAAAAAAAAAAAAAAAAAACTCCAGACCAACTTTGACGACCGGCTGGCTCATTTGATAACGTGGCAGTTAGTCTGCCTATTACGCCAGAGGTCACGGGTTCGAATCCCGCCTGGGTCATGGATGTATATATATGCATTATATGTATTTCTATAATAAAAATCTGAAAAATATAAAATTTCTTAAATTTATAAAAAGATATATTAAATATATTGTCCGTTGCCTAGTACCTGTAACACAAGTCCTTACGTTACTTGGCATAGGGCTAGGCTAACGTGGTGTGATAAGTCCACGGATATTATTATTATTATTTAACATTTGGCTTTAACTTTAGCTCCCAAAAACAGCGTAGTTGCTAAATGACCAACTGGAAATAGTAGGTATACCAGAGCAAACTCCCGATAATCTACATCACATAGTCATGATTATCTCCAAGAAAATAGTAGTAGATCTTAATGAAGATGATATAGATTCGTTGACATGAGCCGGACCCCCTTCGCCGAACAATGCTCTTGCTAGCCAGTCGGAAGGGAAAGACATCCAGCGCCCGATTGTTGTAAAAAAGATAAGACACGCCAAAACGTGAATAATTATTTAAAGCCAATTTAGCCCGCCAAAACATCGACACATTCCGCGCGGGGCAGTATGACTGTAAATGTTGTTGAGCTGGCAATGGAGCTATGTGCATTTACAGAGTCCAGAATCTGCAAATCCTTATACGACATAAAGAGGACCCGGATACACGAGTTGGGCCAGCTACCACTCCAGTCGCTCCTGAAATCTCTCCCTACTTTACTACGCAGAAAGATCAAAGCTTATGTAGTAACAAAGTTTCTTTATATCAATAAAATACTTATTGTACACAAAACACATAAAACTAAAGCTCAAATCTTCTTATTTCAAAATTATAAGCCCGCTTACACGGTCATACTTATTAGTCCCATACATAAATTCGTTCACATGCGCACATTCATACATTACACAAGAACGATACGCACACAACTCACAAACTCTCAATGCTCACAACTATCAATACTCCTCTCACACTCTCCCCTACACACTTAGAAAGACATCTTGCGATAACAAGCGATCAAAAGTCATGCCAAAAACTACACGATTATATCGGAACCAAGTTATGAAAGTAGCTCTGAAAATCTATTAATACACTATCACGTTCTCCAAAAAACCTTTCCTCTTATCGTAAATCCTCTGCAATAAAAAAATCATTATCACTCATCAATATACTTGATCTCATTGTTCGATGGTAAACGTTAACCTTACACACTAAATGTCTTTGATGTATCAAAGGTTGTAAACCTTGAGCATCGAAATCAATAACTTGGAGAACAGTTCTCAAGCATTAACTGATAAACATAACTACTGACTCTTACTACTTAAAATACTGACTCTTAATATTCATAGTATTCGTCATTATTTTAATCCACTTCTTGTGGCCTTGGAGCGTATAATCTTGATGCTGTAATCTTAACAGAATGCTGGCTCTCAAACAACCAAATTATAGAAAATATACCCTGTACTTTACTGTAAATTCAAACAACAGAAGCGGTGGTACTGTGGCTTACATTGAATCCCAGCGGTACACGTTACCTCTTTTGAACCCATAGTCTCAGAGGCTGAAGGTCTGGTAATTGTGCTTCCTTAAATAACGCCTATAGGTATCTATAGATAGATATGTTAAACTATTAATATTTAAGAGACATAGGAAAAACCATAAAAATATTTGCGCCCTTAATAAAAAAAATAAGATCCTGCAGAATTGTTAAACATTAAGGCTCACAGAATTAGCTAAATAAACTGTTGCAAAGGACACTTTTCTAACATCGGTAAATGTCACAGTCAAATCTTAACAAAAAAAAATATTATTTCATTCATAATCTATCACAGTCCAATCTGAATAAAGATAAATATAATAATTTAATTTAAAGACATGCTGAACAATCCCTTTCCTTATCACCTGCAGATCATCTCGAAGTAAAGTCACCAGTCACATTTTTCAAGAACGACAGTGTGGTGTAGATGATACTAATGTTCCTTTAACTAAAGCAATTGTTCCATTCTCTTGCTGGAATTTGGCTGGTGCTTTCTCTCTTGCTGGAAGGTGACCTGAGTAATTCCTATATTTAAAAGTGTCATAAAGACTTGTCCCGAAAATTACAAACACATTTCCCTTCTAAACTTGTTTTCAAAATTATTAAAAAAAAATAGTGGACAAACGAAAATGATGTCAATCGCCTCAAGGAAATAATTACCACCATTTTGACCTTCTAAATCCTGTATTGGAGTATTTCTAGCGTTAACTATCTTGTAAGATCATTTAACACAGTCTCAACGTCTTTGCTTTTACAAAAAATAGAAAATATTGGAATATGGATCTTCGATTGGAATATAATATCACAAATCCTACCTCACCAATACACATCATTGTTTTAAAGTTGTTGAGATCATGTGCAATTAACTGCCTATGACATACGGAATCCCACAGGGTAGTGTCTTAGGATTCCTCATATATGTACTAAATACACACTTCTTCCAAACTTCCCGATTTTGTCTGTTATGCTGGTGGCACGCCACTAATATTGGAAAGTAAGACGTGGAAGAAAGAATCTATCCTTTAAACCCCACCCCCTTAGCTCATGTTATGTAGAACATTCGTGACCTTGCGGACTCTCGCACTAAACGTAAGATGTATACATCATTGGGAGAATCTCTCATCACTTATTGCATGACGACATGGGCCTCCCCATGGTCTGAAAAAACAGCAATACTCCAGCTAGAAAGAGTACTTAGATCCTTGTAAAAGTTCTTTGCAAAAAATTTAAACGATATCTCACAACGTCTCTGCATTATGAAACCCAAATTCTTGGCGTAAGACAAATATATGTCCTTAAATTGGGTATTGCAGAACTCTCGGCGCTGTGAAAGTCCGAAACCCAGGACAAATTAATAAACAAAAGAACTCAAAAAAACCGAAATTTGCCCAACGTATCTCTAATTATTTTCGACCACACTTGGATAAGCAAAAATCAAACTAAAACTATGGGTACCAGAATCATTCGAAAAAACAGAAAATTTAATAGTTAATACTTATCAATAAATAATTAACACCATCAAATACTCACTCCAATCCTCATACAGACAAATGTAAACGCACTCACAGACACACACACAAAGACACATACACATACACAAACTATATAAATACATTACCATATAAAAGCATTCACACATACACGCACGTGCGTGCTGCACTAATACAGACTATTACACACTATAGACTTCTCTTCCAAACGTCTGAAACCAAAACGTCTCACAAACTCACCTCCGGTCATCACAGCACAGGCTTAGTCTCGTGTAAAGACCACAGACTTACACAAATAACTGTAATATTATTTGGAAAATAAAGATGTATTTTTCTGGTATATATAATTTGCCTTCTATGAAGATAAGTCTCAAGAGGTTATTACAGGGAAATCTTTGTCTAGTTGGACCCATCAGATTAGGCGCTATCACAATGGCTATTAATTAAAAATAATTATTCACCATGAACACGACCTTCATAAAGTGGGTTGCAGTTTGCAGAAAAAGTATTTATACTAAGCAAGAATTTACGACGTGGGTAATGATCGAATATTTTAATTTACGACGTGGGTAATGATCGAATATTTTAATTTACGACGTGGGTAATGATCGAATATTTTAATTTTGTTTTTCAGTAAACAAACCACCACATTGGTTTTTGTGTTTACCGCTTTGTGTGCATATGCTAACAATAATAAAACTATATAGTTTTATTGATTTTTAAGTAAGTATGCAATTGATTACTGCTTCGTATTCATCTGCTATTTTAGGAAGAGGTAGTGCCATGCTGCATAGTGCCATGCATGGTGCATGACGCTACAATTCACGGAATTGGGCCGACACGACTGGCTGTTTACATCTCGCTCACTTGATACTGGCGTAAGACAGCGTTGCTGTCGCGTTTCGTGCGGTTTGTGAGTAGCCGGTGGCCTATTTGGTTGGGGTGATACGAGGGCAACACTTCTGCGTAACAATCATGCGCATGTCCATGGGTAATATCAAAAGTTTTCATGTTTTTTTTCAAATAATATGGCGTTTAGAGCGAGCCATACTCTCCAAAATTGAACACAAATCCAATGGATTTAGAACAAGACTGGATGATGCCAGTCTCGAGCTTTGATGAAGTTCGTTTCTAACCAAGATGGAGTGGATCGATCCTTATGACCCGGCACCGAGTATTGCTGGAAGGACCGTACTTGATCCTTGTGCATGGTATTATTATGGGGCTAAACTAAATTTAAAAACCTTCTCAAGAATGGTGTTTTGATACCTTTCACATAAATATATGGGTTAATCATCATTCATGTATTTGTTTCATTACACCCAGAATTACATTATATGCATATTCACTAGGTCTGAGAATAGGCTACTATTTATTTTTCATGCACCTAAGTGATAAGGGTTGGACACCCTTAACAGTTTTTAATATTAATTTTATTTATTTAATGTTGGGGTTAATGAATTTATCTGGGATTTTATTTCATTCACAACAGTTTTAGTTTTATTTACTAAATTCTATAGATAAAGGTCGACAAAAATGAACAGAAGAGGGTACCGGATTTTCCCAAACGATTTCGCCTGTTCGCTCGGTAATTAATCTAATAACCATAATAGGCACCAAAGAAGAGATGTACAGATTTGTATCAGAAAATTGTACAAACTCTTCTGGAAGTCTCTGTTTGGCTGACTTTGAACCATCACAGTCCCATTTAGTGAGTAGAAGTAAATTTTTCAATCCATTCTTATACACGGAATCTATCAACAAAACTCTAGTTGCAGTGTGATCCAATAAATCTTGAAGTTGTACTATTTTTGCAGTGGTATTAATAATTTCTATTGTTGAAGTCGTTGGATAGCAGGTTTTGTTTGTTTGTACTTTCTAATACGGTGGAAATATAAAACACTTTCGTGCGTGTGTTAAATTCCTCCAGTATAAATATTGCGCTTTCGTTAAATCTAAATCGATCAGAACACTTAATGCTCCTTGATCTGTTAGAATTTGTTGCAGATTTGAGTTTTCAATGAAATTCAAGAATATGGTTTTACTTTCACTGCCAGCCCTCCTTAATGTTTTCACAATATTGTTCTGTTCCTTCTCCTATCGAACGTAATCCGTTAATAAAGATATGCATTGTAGATGTGCTCAAATCTGTACTAATGAAGTTGCATATAATTTTTCCTTTAGTTGCTGGACGCTGACAAGCCTGCTAATGACATGCAAGATCTTCAACGTTCTCCTGAAGAGGTAGATGGTGTGGAGCCGGTTATAACGTCTCCTAAGCCGGGCAAAGTTATTAAATATTCGGAATACCATATTATTATTATATTATTATTATTTATTTATTATATTATATATATTTATTATTTGACGACCGGCTGGCTCAGTTGGTAGCCGCCAGAGGTCGCGGGTTCGAGTTACGCCTAGGTTATGGATGTTAATATATGTATTATATGTATTTATATAATAAAAATCTTCAATATAAAATTTCTTTAATTATAAAATATATTAAATTAAAAATATTTTCCGTTGTCTAGTACCTGTAACACAAGTCCTCACGGTACTTAGCACAGGTCTAGACTAATGTCGTGTGATAAGTCCACAGATATTATTATTATATTATTATTATTGTTCTCCGTTAAAAAAGCTTGTTTTTGAATGATATGTTTTTGGAATGATATGTTTTTGAGTATCACTGATGATAAATGGGCATGATATCTTCAGCGATTTAATAATTCTCTTTCATATCGGTAGATAATAAAAGATTTGCCACCACCGAAGTAGGTAAATATTACAGTTTAGATCACTTGAATGTAAACATTTTATGTAGTAGTTAAAAAAATAAGTATATTATATTTGTTGCTATTAAACGTCCGTTTAATTATAATCACAAATTCGTAATATATAATAAAATACTCATCGCTTTATATTATACTATTTGAAATTTAAGGATGCTCCTAGTTGATAAAAAAATTCACACGTATAATTAGAAGTGGGTGCAAAATAATAAAGTCTCAATTATCAACAAGGCTGGCTCAGTTGGTAACGTGGTGGTTAGTCCGCGTGTTACGCCAGAGGTCGTGGGTTCGAATCCCGGCCAGGTCATGGATGTTTATATATGTATTATATGTATTATATGTATTTCTATAATAAAAATCTTACATATATAAAATTTCTTAAATTTATAATCATATTAAATATATTTCCGTTGTCTAGTACCTGTAACACAAGTCCTTACGGTACTTAGTACGCGACTAGGCTAACGTGGTGTGATATGTCCACAAATATTATTGTTATTATTGATAATTTACAAAACACATCGCAAACATTGACATGGGTAGGATTCTTTTCCCCTTCCTGCAATCTGTCATGTTCGACATTTAGCTGGATTTATGGTGGCAGTTACATTTTGTTTGGTGCAATTCCAGTGACTTGCCCAATTTTATATTGGACATCTATATTAATAATGGATCTTGGGGTGCACGTTTCCTTAACCTCTGAAAAGTAGTACTTGGCTGATGTGTCATTAGGCCTCTGGCCAGTTCGTTTGGATAGTTTTGCAAGCGTCTCTGGTAGGTTTTTAATGTGTTTGCAACCTCCATTTCACGGGTTTTATCTTTAGCTCGCGATGCAGACGCTCGTTATTTATATACCAATGCGCATTGGTTTTTGATTGGAAGCATTGTAAAATTTCTAAGTTTGAGTTGGAAGAGGTCCCCCATAGTTGCAAGCTATATGTCTAAATTGGCTTTAGTATGGCCTTGTACAAAAGCAGCTTATTTTCTGATGTTAGTTGTGACTTGTGACTTAATAACCAGTACATTTTCCTGAGTTATTGACCTAATGCCTTCCTTTTTGAGAAAATGTGTTTGGTCCAAGTTATCCGTCTGTCTAGGTTGACCTGTGGCTAGGTACTTTACGCTATTCGATTGTTTGACTTGTACTTGGTTAAGTTGTACTTTTGGACATGTTTCTTGTCTAAGTGTGAAGGTTACCTATATAGACTTTGATTCATTTGCTTTGATCCTCCAGTCTTTCAGCCACTTGGATACACTATTGAGACTATTTTGAAGCTTGAAGGAGGCATTGTGTCAAGTTTTGTCGACTGCTAGTATGGCAGAGTCGTCAGCATATGTGCCCGTTAGGACATCGCTTTTTTTGGGAGTTCCCATGTATATATTAAATACAGTCATGGACCCATAATACTGCCTTGTGTAACGCCGGCTCCGCTTCTGAGAAGGTTCGTTATTTCGTTTCCATACTTCACGTGAAAGTGTCGTTCTTCTATCGTCTTACGCCCATCTCGGGCACACCTCGAAGTTGTGCTGGACCGAGTCCACCGCCGCGTCACAATCGTGGCATCGAGTTGTCGGTTCCCTGTGAGCCATCCGACGCAAATACCGAGGCAACCGTGCCCGGTGAGCACGTGCGTCAGTTGGAATGTGAGGGGTCTGCGCCTACGGCACATCCACCACTCGAGGACTGGGCGCAAGGCAGCCGTTATATCTCTACCGTACGGTTGCCGCGCCAGGCCCTCTCCCCACCTCTGCATTTACGCCACATGCCCTAACCGGTGGACCTGCAGACCAATCAATAGGGCTGCCCTATTGTGTATAGTGTTGTGGTATTAATTTAGTCTATAATCTTCAAATTAACGCGTTTAATGAAAAGCTTTTCCAGAACTCTAGAGACCGTGGGTAAGAGACTGATAGGGCGGTAAGATTTAACATCAGAATGATCCTTTCCTGGTTTGGCAATCACTATGATTTCAGCGACCTTCCATTGCGGGGGAATAAAGTTTCTCCAAAGAGCGCAGTTGAACACTTGGGTTAGAAACTTAACTCCCTTTGCTGGAAATTTGTGGATGTTTAGACTATTTATAGACAACTTTACCTCTGCAGTCATATTTTTTTGATAGGCAGCTCTAATTGGCGACTTGTTTTTAAAAGTACGCCGACTTTTTGTTGAGCCGTCATCCGTAAATAATCAGTAAATACTGATGAAATGTGCTTTGTGAATATTTCGCATTTTTTTCAATCACTTTTAGATCAACCTTCATTATCTTTCCTTAGAGGAGGTTTCGTACAGGTTGCTTTAGTTTTCTCGTCGCCTTCCAAAGTGAGTAGTCTGTGGATTGCGTTGCTACCAGATTCCGTAGACTTTTACTTACTCCTTTATTCTTATTAGCCGTGGGTGCTTCCTTTAAATCTGTGGCTAATTTATTATGTGTTGTCTGCTGGATATCTCGTTATTTGCCATCTTTTTCTTGCTTGTCGCTTTTCTTTTATCAGCTTGTGAATAAATTTTGGATATATGTATACATGTCTTCCATGTGTTTAGTCTGAATTGGCGTGGTCGCCCAGGCAGCCTGCTGTACACAATCATTAAAAAGTTCTACGGCTACAGTGATTTCAGCATCAGATTGAAGAGATATTTTGCTGTCCGGCGAATTTTCAATATAGTCTCTGAATAATGGCCAATTTGTTTGCCTGGAATGCAGTTTACTTGGTGATGTAATGGTATGACTTTACAACTTAGTTGAGCAATAATTGGTGAATGGTCCGAGGACAGGTCGAAGTTAGAGCTGTAAGACAAACTGAATCTAGGCTTTGATGACTATAAAGTCGACTAAATCTGGTTTTTAGTTCAAATTAGATTGCAAGAAGCGGTGACCAAGGGCTTGGAAGAAAGTTAAACTAGCTCTTTAAGGTTGTGTTTTGGCGGGCTGTAGAGTTTTCCATTTAGGTTGCCTTTGTGGTCCGAGAAATTGATACTCGTCGCCTGTACTTCTTCAGTATAATATGCATGTGTTACCTGGTGATGAATTTTAACTGGAATAACTATACCGGAACCTCCATGAGTTTTTCCGTCGGGGTGCATTGTGTGGTAGAGAGCAAAAAGTGCGTTTCGGAGACTAATAAAACATCGTTATTACTTGTGGTTCGAAAGGTTTTGACTTCTAGTATAGTATAGTATTCGGAAGGCCATTTACGTTCCACACTACTATTTTGAGCTCGTCGAATTTTTACAGATATAAGACAAAGTTTCTTAGTAGGTTTGTCATGGTGCTCGATTGTTCACGATTTGTTGGAACATTTTTACTAACTCCTTCATCTTGTTTGTTTTTTCAGGCGAGTTGCGTATGCTTGGTTCGCATGGTTTCTGGTGTTTATTACTAGCAATGTCTGCGTAGTTAGTCCATTTAACTGTTGTGTGTTGCGAATGGTGTAAAATTTTGGCAAGTTAGCAGTTGTTGTTGGAAGTTTTTCTACATTTTTGCTTCCAATACCCACCACTACGGTCCACAATTGAGCGTAGTGGTAGGTATTTACGTCTTTAAATTTCTTTTTATGGCTCCAATTACATTTAATACACCTTGGCTTTCGATGTCAATAGGCTTTTGTGTGTCGATTTGGAACGATTGACAGTTTTCACATTGTGGTCAATCGAAGGCATACTCTGATTGGGCGATGTGGTTCAAAGCTTACTCGGCAGTTCAGAAGGCCTTTGATGTCATAAACTGGTTTATTGTATTGTTGAGGGAAAAGTTCTACTGGATACATGGTTAACGGTTTTTTGGTGACTCTATGCTTCAAGTTCCAGATATTAACAACGTCGTGTCCAAGCTCTATTAGGTCCAATTTTATCTCCTCTGTGTCGGTGGAAGGGTGCATATTTCAAAACTACCTTAAAAGAGCGTTCACGTTTCGCCTTATAGATGTAATATTAGGTACCTATAATATATACTGGTTTTTCAATTATTTTGTATGTGTCGTGAGATTTAGTTTGTATTTTAACTCTGTTCCCTCTTAATATTCTTAATTCGTAGTCCTTTCTAGCATGCTTGTCAAGGAGTAGCCTTACGGATTTGATGATTGTCCTACAGTCCGTGGGATATATCGAAGACTTTTTGTCTTTTGATTTTAGGTAGACGAAAGGGGGACAGACCCCCCTTATTTTCCCGCAGATGGAAAGAGATATACTGAGTGTTTTGTGGGTGTTACCCTATGGTGATTATTTTTAGGACCGAAAAGGGGGAAGTCCCCCGAGCCCCTCCCCATTCTAGCGCGTACGATGCCGTTTAATGCTGCGGAGACGTGGAACAATGATTATTAAGCATTTCGCATGGACCTATTATTTGTTGGCGGCGCTGTTGCTCTCGCCTCCACCGTTCTTTGGATTAGCGAAGACTTTTGTGTCTTCAGATTTAGGTAGGCGATAGGGGGATAGAACCCCCTCTTTTCCTGCAGATGGGAACAGGTGTACCGGGTTGTGGGCGTACGACGAGGAACTGGCGTACGA
>JAFELO010000454.1:315933-347890 GCA_017140195.1 Eumaeus atala | reverse complement strand
GGGGGAGGGTATGCGGATGAAACCCAGGGGCTGCTAGTCACTTATAATTAAAACTAAAATGTTTAGTACAAACATTAGCTTACAATATACAAGATGACCTATTTCTTACTGATCTGTCATTCAAATCGTCCTTGATAGGACACATGTATTTGTAAATGAGTTGTAGATATGACGTAAACGTGTTCTTGTAAAGTCAACCGCACTCCTCAATTTATATTATTCATAGATATATATTGCGTACGTACTTGTAAATCAATTTTACCTTTTGACAATAATTTTACAATAGAACATAAGAAAAAAAAATATGTAGCCTAAAATTTTGAGTTTGAGAAGTCGGTATACGGCAGAGAGAAATGGCGCCAAAAAGAGTTTGGCGTTATTCGACATTCAATAAAGCTAGCATTATAGAAATAATCATTATTCGCTTTTTTGACACGTTTAAGTTCGTAACTTTAACACTAGCGGCGCTGCTTGACATGTCAACAACAATGGCGTCGATTGCATAATAGAGAACAATAAGAAAATTATGCCTAGGTAGGTAGGAAGGTTTAGGTGGGAGCGTAGCTCCCGCCTAAGCCCCTGCGGTTAGGTTATTTTTTACTTGCACTCAAAACAATTGACCTAATTTCATTCTTGTATCCATCACTATTACTGCCTAAAATCAAGAGATTTTATGAGTCTTGCAATGACAAACCGGCTAACTGTTAGCCCGCCACAAAACAAAATGGCGCTGTTTTTTTTAGAAAATGGCTAGCCGTAATGTCATACGGCGATTTGTTAAAAACAACTACGACATGTATACTAATAATGTAAAGCAGAAGAGTCTGTTTGTTTATATCGAGAAATACTTTTTATGTTACGCATGCATAAGCGCGGGTTGATGCTAGTGAAATGCATCGGTATTTGCTTACGTGATTTCCTCCGTATTGACAGTTCGAACAAATATTTATAAAGTAAACACAACACAATATCGTTAGTTTACATTCTAGCCTGTACTGACTCTAGGTACTTTATACTACGCAGATATTTCCTTTTATTTACATAATATTTTTATAGATGGCAAACCAGAGGTGACTTCGGTGAATACCTACGCCCATTAACATCCCGCAAGATCAAAGGTTTTTACTTAGAATAGAATCTAATAGAATTAATTTTATTTGTGGTACACGTACATATTATGACTTACAAGGAAATAAGGAAAAGCCTATTATGAAAAAGAAATAAGTATACATATATAAGAATTTGAGAATAAAATGGGCACCTAGGCCCGGTGTGTAAACGCATTTCCTCGTGAAACAAAAAGAAATGCATTCCAAATTTTTAAGATAATTTTGAAATGTGTTTGGGCTCCCCATTAGATGTATTCACTTGCTCATAAATTATTATACTCTATTGTTTTGGCGTCACAGCTCATACGGGTGTAACCACATTGATTTGAGGGTTTAGAACCCCCCTTTCGAACCTTAACCTAGTCTCGTCGGCCGACGAACGCTCATAACAATCCGATGAGGCGGTATTGGGTTTCTATACGCTACCACATCAAAGTTCATGTCGGAAAAAAATGAATTAAACATGGACTACAGACATCTGTGGTCAAAAACTTGAACTAATATAAATGTTTAATATAAAGTGGTAAGTTTCGCGAAGTAAGCACATAGTTTACGAAGTTTGACAGCTAAAAAAGAGATGGCACTAACATGAAATGTAATTTTATGTCCATTTTATAAAGATTTGATAGTTTTTTAAATTTCAATTTAATACAATTAAAAATTAACAACAAAAGTCTTCGATTAAAAAAATACATTTATGTATTAATTCTAACGTTTACTATAATAACTTTTAAAGTAAATAATATTTGGGGCTCTTGCCCACAAAAGGGTATGATTAGAATTTAAGAATAGTGTGTGTGGGCGTATTTATACGCGTCAGAAGTTACATTTCTGTGGAGTAACAAGTAACAAGAGAACAACTAAAGACTATAGTTAACTTCAGGATTTTCGTGACATTGTGCGCCCTCATCGTAAAAAGCTACTCTCATCATTGTTCCCTAACGCGACAAAAGGAGTATAATTTCAAAAAGTTAATTACATAATAATGCAGTGCCGTTTATACTGCTAGGGAAGAAATTCCTCTTGTTTTTCCCGTGTTGTGAAGCTTTGGCACGAAACGGTGACAGCTGACATAGTCCATACCATGAGCTTAAAAGAAAATTATAGTTAATAAATGGTATGAAACATTTAGAACCAAAGTAAGTCGTGGCAGTAAACGGTATATAGCGGATAGGGTTACCATGTCGCCAAACCTAATAGTCGGACAGACCAGCCAGTTTGTCCTGACATTTGACTAAAAAGGCTGTACTTTATTATAGTTATAAATTTAACACATTCAAAGTAAACACTTAAAGTTTATCAATTATTAATAAGTATTTTGCGTTTCCGTACAATAAAAAAAAAAAACTATTTAAAACCGGTTTTTTTGTATAATTTTTTTATTGTTTATAAAATCGGTTTTAATTTAAGCGGATTATCCGGATCAAATCGGATTTATCCAGATGCCTAAACAACGTTAATTGGGAAGATATTGTTATAATGCGACTATAGAACAGGTGGAGTGATAATATATTTTCGAAGATTCAAAATGGATTTTAAACTCTGTGCCGTTCTGGGCCACCAGCTACTCACAAACCACAGAAACGCGACACCGAAGATGTCACTTTTCGGTGATATCATGTGAGCGAGAGGGCCGGTACGACCAGGGTACAGGTACCCGGTCAATCCGGCCCAATCTTCACACGTGGCATATACTATTCAAACTAACACATCAATTATACCGTCTATCAAATTAATAGCCGTACAGATCATGTAAATAACCATATCACAATGCACACATAAGAGAATTGAGACATTTTAACATTACTAAAGATTTTTCGAAACATAAGACATGAAACATGGTGTCGGCAAGAAATCATGAACTCACCCTTTATATGACTTATAAACAATTGTTTGTTGCATATTCGTCTGGAATATATTGTTTCCCGGCGGAAAAGAAAAAACTATTTAATTATCATTTGGCAGATAGCGTCAGCCATTCCAAATATATGCGTACTAAACATCTTAAAAGGGAAGAAGAGTGACATTTCTTCAACACAGAGCACATCTTACAATCAAAGATAACAGATATACTTTTTTTAAATTTTGAATAGCAAAAACATAATTGCTACACATATACGTTATCCTCTTTTTTTCCTCCCCTTCAATGGGCCATCGGCTACGCACAAACCACTCGAAACGCAACACCGTAGATTTTACTTTACGGCGGTGTCATGTGCGCGAGAGATAATTTGGTCAGCCAGCTCAGTCCAGCTGCAATACAGCATAAGCAAAACCTCTCTCTAATGATTCATATGAATAATCTCCACCCGCAACCTGTGAAACAGAAATTCGTATTTTTTTGTATCACCACAACTGAAGGTGCCATGCCGTATAAGCACGGCACTACCTCCTACTTGAACTTTGTGGGACGTTTATTACTGGAGTCGAGGTAAAGGCTGGTGGTCATGATGACGCAGCATATTCTATAACAAATAATACCAGACAAGTTTAGGTGTTACTTAAGAGCATATAGCGTCAATGCCGTGGGTTTTTTTTGTATTTTTTTTATCACGAATAAATACGCAGGCACTTGCGACGCTCTGACGTGTTTACTATAGTGGCCATTTTGTTCTCCGAAACGGGACCACAGTCGATGTGTCAACTAAATAAGTCGACGTGTTAATAAAATAAATAGGTCCGTGGACTATTTATATTATATTTACATCGGTTGCAATTATATTGATTAGTATATTTTGACACAATTATTAATAAATTAAAAAGTGCACATTATAACGATATGGAGTGAAGCTTGTTTTTGTTTGGAATGAGCCAAATAATCTAAAAACCTTAATTCCAATAAAAACAACCATTCTGGCCATTTAAAAAACAAACATTTTACCTTTAATTTGGCGCATGGGATCTCCGCGATCCCAAGTGGCCTTCAATTGGAATTTTTTTTTTAGTCTTTTACGATACCATGAAGAAATTATTAATAGTTTCCTATCTCAATAAATGTCTCCACCCCAGCGATGCTAGCCCTAGTAGAGATGATGAAGTTTCACCCTCTTTTAAAAAATGTTTTTTAAATATTGTTTTAATTTCTGGAACATTAATGAGTACCTAAGCAAATAAAAACTAAGAAAACTTGGTTATAACTTTATAAATTGTCATTATAAATTGATACAATGCTGAACCCGCGCTACTAACAAAGTTAGTTTTTAGCGCGCCTTACTAAATAGTTGCCGTCCGGCTGCAATTGGATGTGGGTTCTGGATCGTTTCCAGAGCAAGCTTAACTCTTTATCACTTTAGAAGCAAATATTCGCAAGTAACTCTTAATGTAATAATCTTTCTTAGAAACTTGCATATCATTTAAAAAGGCCTATCCAATGACATACAACATTGCTAGGCTCGTTTGTTTTTAATCCCTCAATTACATGTGTTACGGACATGACATAATTATAACGGTTCCGTTTTTTGCTATATGGCTGTTGAACTCTAAAAATGATTGGAATGCCCGTTCTACATCTTTATACATCCGCATTGTATATGAATTTTGTCAAACTATCATCTGATATTCTGTCTAAATGTCTCAACCAACGAAGCATGCCCTTTCTTATTTTTACACCGACACTCTCTTTCATAATTAACCTATCCCTCTTACTTCATTATTACATGATATTATTTCAGCCCCAGTTGTTTCAGGAACAGAGAATCTAAAGACAGGACTGTCCCGGTCAAAATGACTGGTATGTTCACCCTTTTAATAACAGGTATTATACAAACATGACATATCTTCGAAGATGTAACATTGTCAATAAATAAAAACATTTACTTAAAATAAAGAATTGTTCGGGATTCTTGTTTAAATGTCGATTCATAGAGGATAGCATAGGATAGCTATATCTAAGTGACGATTGACGTCATAAAAATATTACGGGCAGCGGCAGTCAAAATAAAGCGATTTTGTAACAAATCTGTGTAGGTAGTTTAACAAGTAATATCCAAATTGGGAGTTACATGAGTATTATAATGCGAGTTAAATGCAACGTCTAAGTTGGGAGTTACATGAGTATTATAATGGGAGTTAAGTGCAATATCTAAATAGGGAATTATATGATTATATATGAGCAATAGCGCAATTGATTGCTACACAAATCGGGGCGTAATGATCCATGATACCAGGCCACTCAGAAACTATGCGAGAAAAAGGTTTTACGTACGACACACTGGTTGTTTAGAGTTTTTTCTGAAAATATAATTACTTATAAGTAATAAATGGTACGTTCCAATTTTAAAATTTACCTTCATTTTTTTTTTCATTTTTAAGAAGTGGTCGCCCTTTAAGGGCTGTTACGGAACAAAACGAGCAAACAATGAAACATTTAATTCGAGACAATATGTGAGTTAAACACAATGCAGATTGGATCGGGAAGTGTCCCGAGAGATTTTACAAGAACATCTAGTCTCTAATCCCATGTATTATTTTCTTTACATATGGCGGTTTTAGAGGAGAACGTTTTTTTCCATGGTTATCCATATAAAGTATATATACTTCAGATCAGTGTTTACTAGTAATCTCGGTATCTCCGTGTCATGCGTGATTGCTTGGCGTGATGTGTCACTCTCTCGCTCACTGCGCTCAGCGCTGTCACGCCAGAAATACTCGAGACGTTTCGAAAATCATGCGTACGCTATGTACGTGATATGTATTCTTCGATATGATTGAATTATAAAAATAGCCAATAAAAGGTAGTGCCACGCTGCAATTGAACGACGCCGCTAACGAGGAGGTACCGTCTCAAAGTGACTGCTATGATGTATGTTTCGTTCGGTTATCGGGGTTGGAGGAGAGTTTCTTAAATATATGTCTATGAGCGTGGACTGTTCGCTTCTCCGCTTATACTATTGCATAATACAATCGCTTCCAGAACAATAAAAATGAAGCAGAAAAGAACGAGCGAAGAAGGGGACAAACGGCTGAAGTCATTTGTTGAGCGACGCCCATTTACATCAGCACGGTTAACGGTTATCCTTTATCCCACACCCATACACACTATAAGCTATAACATTGAATAAATATATGAGGCTTCACATCATTCGTTACAATAATGACAGTCTAACTATAACTCATGTACGTCGGCGAAAAAAGGTAATAGGTGTAGGGCAAATATAATGAAAAATATTTAAGACATACATATGGCAATATATATGTCTGTCCGGTAGTATGTTTGGCATAAAGTGTGAATTACTCAATGAAATATGACTAAAGTTTCACCGTGATTGAAACTAGCCTTCCAAAGAGGAAGGCTGGTTTCAAAATCGAACAAGTTTTACATCTATTCACCGCTTAGGACTTGAGAAAAAACTTACATCAATATACTATGTGCGCATAGGTCAGTATGCTATTTAAAAAAAGACGTATCAACCAAATGTTTAAAATTCATAACGGCTGTGAAATATATCTCTGTTCTCTGGTACTTACACGTAGCAAACTGTGTCTAGAGCATTTTAGCTGCATTTTCGGAATACATATTCTAGCTAAATGCGGGGAATACGTGTGGCGAAATTCTATTTTATTTTAGAAGCCCAACGGTTTGTATACGAAAAAAGTTGACTGTAAAAATTTATACACCGATCCTGGAACATATTAAAGTGGGTTATTTATAACGATAATTTAATGTATGTTTGTACCAACAATATTTTTATATTTTACTATCGTCACCCCGTGGTTCTATCCGCGTAACGTCGGGCGGATTAGTTGTAGCATCATGGTATGTAGCCTATAGTCTGCCTCGATAAAGGGACTACTCAACACAAAGATATTTTTTCAATTTTTCAAAAATTCCTGAGATTAGTGCATTCAAAGAAACAAACAACTCTTCAGCTTCATATAGCACGGACTAACACAACGTATGGACGTTGCTTGTCTCACTAAAGATTAGGCATTTATTAAGCCATGAACGTATTTTTGGCTGTGAATGAGTAGAGGTACAGTATCCCTACTATAAAAATATTTTATAATTTAAACCGTTGAGTAATGAAAATTATAACTCAAAGATTTAACCTAATTTCTGATTAATTAATTTCCGAATTACATCCAGATATTGACCGGTGCCTCGTTACTTTTTCCAGATAACCAAGATGTGCGGGAGGAATGCTACGAATCCACATTCGAATAGGTCTAGCGCAAATGGAATTGGCGAGGTCCGACGATACGGAGGTACCTTGAAGATATACCCGACCAAACTCCGGCTTGGAACCCCGGGGGCTGTGGCTGATGCAAACCAGTCAGTCATGAAGTAGCCGTATTTTTCTGGCAGAAGTGAATGGCATTGTCGGAAGGACATAGAGTAGTGAATGGTCAAACCCAAGCTGCAGATGGAACCTGACAGAGGAAGTCCTCTGCTCCAGAACGGTCGTAGAACTTTAGTCCTAGAGATACTGGAGCTTTATTCTTAGGGGTCCTAGAACTTTAGTCATGTAATCACCGAAAACTCCGTCCTCGAAATTATATGTGACAATTTTAGGAATTACACTAAACTGTAGGGCAATCTACTTAGTAATGTTTTAGTCAGAGGTAGCGCCATGCTGTATTGCAGTGGAATTGGGCATGCGAGGAGGTACCTCTCGCTCACATGATTCCGCCGTAAAGTGACACCTTTCGTGGTTTGTGAGTAGCCAATGGAATTTGGAGTGGACGAGAGAAACGCCACTTACATCGGCATAGTAATTATGTGAATGTTCATGCGTTGGTAGTCATTAAAAGGCTCCGATTTCTCCTATCTAATATTATAAAACAAAAAAAAAAAGTAACTCATAAATATCACAGAAGCATTGCTAAACTTTAAAGTTGGGTTCGCTTAATCGGCGGCGTGTTGGAGGAAGTTTATAATTGTCTTGTAAATTTTTACATACTCAAACATGAATCTTCAGTTGAAGTCCCTCGTGTTGTCTTTGGTCTGATAAATGGAATTTAAAAAATATTCTCAATTTATGGCCGACATTCTCTAGTCTTTATATTATTGTGTAGCCGAGCCACGCAGTCTCACCCGCGTGAAAACTATCCAAACAATAAAGAGTATGTCCATTTTTTTTTATCGATCTATGTGCATGTGTTAATTAAATTAAATCCGTCCAGCAGTTTTGACGTGCTAGAGTATGACGTCATAGTAACGTTACGAGTCATAGTAATGCTCCGTGTGGGTGGAGCATGCGAGCGAGATAGCGCAACTAGTCGTCTATCACTCCTCGGTGGATGGGATCACAGATCAAGTAGAGAACTCTTATCACGTAAAATTATTTCGTCCCTAGATCGACTTACAAACAACCAGTTTTTGCGAGAATACTATCGATATTCCTTATCAACCATACATACATACATATCTTCGTATAACATTAACAATGGCTGCCTCGTGATCTAGTGGGAAGCATGTTCAACCATATTCGTGAGTTCCAACTCTCGGATCTGACCAATGTGTGTACAATAAGACGAAAAGTAATGATCTCATGTACTTTGTAAATAAGTTATACTCCGGTATATATTGCTTATTGTTCAATTTCACATATTGTATCTGTATAATGATTACTTATGCTTGTCTTATCGGCTAAGTTGAACCACACGTCAAAGACGATACCCACAATAGACTCTGCTGGGTACCTATAATTCTTTTGGTTGCGATCATTACTTCACAAAGGTACTTAAATTTAGAGTAATTCATTCCACATAACATCTACATACACGAGTCATATACTTAGGAATATAATATAATGTGTACTTGAATAGTTTGTTTGTTTATTTGAACGCGCGCTAACGAAATAAAAAAATATATTTGCGTTCAATAGTTCATTTATCGAGGAAGGCTATAAGCTATATACCATGATGCTAAGACTAATAGGACCTGGAATTGCGCGGATGGAACTGCGGGGTGATGCTGGTACCAGATACAATCATAATATATACAATAATAATTGCCAGTGTGTTCCTTAATACTTACAACATGGGAATTTCCAAATCCAGAGGGAACAGGTAGACGCGTGACGTCAGCACTTTATCAGATGAGACAGTTCGTAAGAGCAGTGTTTCGCATGAGCTCAGGTCCCCTCGCTGGTTGTGGTAGGCCGATCTGACTGATTGTGTTTTTTTTTCGATCCGATTACATTGGCCTCAAAATTGCTTTCAATCATCCAGTAATGAATTCCGCACTTGTGGTGTTTTTACAAAGCTCACGTATTTCTCTCGTAGTTAATGTTGATCACGTCTCGTCTACGTTTCTAAATGTGATTTGTGGCGGCCAATTTCAGTTTATTTATAAATTAGTTAATTATTATTCAGTTTATTTATAAATTAGTTAATTATTATTCTGTTTATTTATAAATTAGTTAATTATTATTCAGTTTATTTATAAATTAGTTAATTATTATTCAGTTTATTTATAAATTAGTTAATTAAAATAGCGTTGTTATTTCGATTGTAGCGTTTTCTTTGTGTTCATTGACAGAGGCATTTGTCCAGCAGTGGACCGATAAGGGCTGGTCATGGTGTAAAAATACTCGACTTTCTAATCGATTAATGTTACAAATACGACCGTATAATTCAATTTCAACATCTCGTTTTTAAAAGAAAACAAAATTTAATACAGAATCACTGGTAAATAATTTTTAAAATAAATACTGAAAATAGAGACATTTTACCTTTTAGGACCTTCTGCACTAGTTAAATTTGTTGTCTATCGCAACTACAAAGGAGATCTTAGATAATATAATAAAACATTCTGTTAATATTGAGCGGTCACTTGTCCTTGTAATAAGGTACGATGGGGTTGACATGTTGGTTGGATAAAAACCCCCTAAAAAAAAGGACTACAAAAAAAAATGCAACAGAGACGATCCAAAATTTTATTGAACGCGTAGCCTGGTATCGTTCATTTATTGAACGCGTAGCCTGGTATCGTTCATTTATTGAACGCGTAGCCTGGTATCGTTCATTTATTGAACGCGTATCGTTCATTTATTGAACGCGTAGCCTGGTATCGTTCATTTATTGAACGCGTAGCCTGGTATCGTTCATTTATTGAACGCGTAGCCTGGTATCGTTCATTTATATTTTAAGTCTGGTCTTGCATCACTAATATTAGTTTAAAGGAAACAAAGTATACAGGTATGGCAGTAAGAACTCGTCATAACCCGGACTAACATACCACGATGAAATTGGACGGGTACTGGCCGAAGGTGGCGTTAGGAGTCTTCGCAACCGGCGTGTTTGTATGAAGAGAGTTTTGAAAGTGGAGGAGGCAAGGCAGGTATGTAAGGATCATGACATGTGGCACTCCGTTCCCTCTGCGTACGGGGTAGCCGTTAGGGAACTGGCGTGACGATGTGTTGTTGTTGTTGAATTCGTCATAATTTTAGCGTTATTTGATTTTTCCACGACAAACGACACTAAAATGGAATACAGATATGACGTATCTGTCAAATATAATTAGATCGCCATCTTTATTAAAATTTTACATATTTTTTAAACTCCTAACTCGTAATCATTACTTTTAATTCGTTATTACTTGGTTACACGTTTTTATATTTCTTATTGTTAATTAAATATTATATTATTATGATAGTAAAACCACAAATGAGACCGTCTCCTTTGCTCCAAGTTCCTAAATGACAATAAAGAAAAAAAAATAGAGATCCGGCCTGTTACGCCAGTTCCATTAAGGTTTCTTTTCTTTCTTTTACAGAATAGTTAGTTTGTCACCTAAGCGAACAAGCGGAGCCTTTTTACGATTACCGACGCCAATGAACATCCACATAATTACTATGCGAACGCGTTACCTTCCTCCCGCCCTCCAATGGGCCACCGGCTATTCACAAACCGCACCGGTAAATGGTACTATAGTAAACGGTAATGTATGTGAGGTCAGGGCGACGCTTAAACTGATGTTTGATTAAATAGCTAAATCTTAAAGAGGGAACGCGCTGATATGCACCGTTATGATATAATATCAGCGCTGATGATCCCCGACGTCCATAAACATCCACACACTTATTATGCAGATGTCCTCCAATTGAGCCGTCGGAAACTTACAGAATTCACAAGCATAGCCGTTATAGTGTCATGGCGTGAGTTACATGGCCGATTGTACCGGCCCAATTCAGCTGTAATGCAGCATGCGCTACTGCTTATTACATTACAAGGGAAACGTCATGAACGGATGTTTGAATGCAATGGTATGATATAGTACAGTCATGACTCATCCCCATAGTGAATTGTAATTACACAATACGCTTATAATGACAGACTTGTGTATTTGTAATAGTTAAACTAATTGGATTAGTCAATGAACGTGTGTTCTGTCTTGTTTTATTGATCACTCGCGGTCCGACCCGGCTTCGCACGTGAATACCAGAGGCATTGCACGGTGCCCACCATGGTTCAAGCCTTGTCGTGGTGGTGAGGCGCCTTGGGCGAAGCCAATTGAACACAGACTGCGCTCCTCAGGGGAATAAAGAGCAGTAGAAGGAGGCGCTTTTGTCCACTTAGCAAGGGGTGAGGGTGGGAACCTCACCCCATTAGACTGTCCGAAAGTTGGCGGAGTTGTCCTGTGGTGCAGGGTAGCCCTTCTGAGGAGGTGGTGTGGGTCTCTTAGTGGACTGGCAGGTTTAGGAGCTCTGGTGATTTGCAGTTCAACAGCAGTTACCCCGCGTAAACCAAAAGGCCATCACCACCATTATCGGCCCTTATCTGTCCACTGCTGGACATAGGCCTCTTTCAATGAACGTTAAGACGGCCGATCTCCTGCTACTCGCGTGCATCCCGGACCAGCTCCGGCACTGATGAACCTGGTGAACGGCAGACCAACACTTCGTTCTCCTAAACGCGGCCTACACTCCAAAACCTTAGAAAAAAACCATACTGAACTAATGTTCAACCTATCGATCGAAACCTTTCTTGATTCTTGATCCATGGGTGAAAACCACATGAAAATCCGTTCACTAGATTTTAAGAAAGTCGAGCACATAGAGACAGACTGCTTTTAGAGGCTTTGTTTTTTTATGTATAGATATTATAGAAGCCTACAATGGCATCCTATCTGAATTTCAGCTACAACGGCCATTATACTTTTAGAGGTTACTCTAATGTGCAGGGCATTTACTGCGCCCTTTTCCCCCATTCCGGGGGAAAATGATACCGCTGTAAAGTAACACCGTAGTGGTAAATTTACGGCGATATCGTGTGAGCGGGAGGCATCTCCACGGTCGTGCTCCCCTCACTTCTTTTTTGCGAACACGGTCAGCGAGGGTTACGTCACATATTTTTCGAAACGATCTCATCTTGACCTTGTTTATTCTTCTTTCATGCACTTCTTGACACCCCACCCTCACTTCCATAATAACGTTGGGATTAGCACTTAATTATGCAGGGCAAGACGGGCGTAATGGCTTAAAAACTATGCCTTCAAGCAATTTCCCTAACACTCCATTCACTCTGTTCCCTGTCGACATCTGCGGTATGCCTTCCATCCCTGCTAGAAACACAACCAAAATATACAAATTCATTCACTTGCTCCAACACTACATCATCGAAGACTACACTTTATTTTATTTCTCTTTCAAATACTAAGACTTTAGTTTTCTTCACATTCATTTGTAAGCCCTTCTTCTCATAATCATCTTTCATAATTGTGGTTAGTGTTTATAGCTCAAATGGAGCGGAGCCTAAAAGAATTGTATCATCTGTATAACGCAGGCAGTTCACCACTAAATCACCCGTACGCATTCCCACATTTAAAGACCTCAATACCTGCAGACACTTATCCAGATATGGAATAAATAGGCAAGCTAACACCACACAGCCCTGCCAGACCTTGACATTAAACCAGGGCGATATGTAGCCGTGCACCCGCACACATAATTTGCAGTCCAAATATATGCATTGCAAAGCAAGCAGCAGACGCCCTTCTATCTCATAGCTGGTTAATGTGTTTCAAAGTTTCTTCCCCACGAGTCTGTCCAATGCTTTCTCTAAATCAATAGAGCCGCAGAAGATTTTGGCTGTAGGCCAGAAGCTTACAACCAGATGCTTCTCTACGGTGTTGCATAGTGAGAAAGCTTGATCCATACATCCTCTTCCTGACCTGAAACCCTCCTGTGACTCCCACAACAGTCCTTCGGACATCCCTTGCATTCTTCTTTCAACTATTCTGCTTAGCAAATCAAGCTGATGGTCCTATTGATTGCAATACAACGTAAGGGATCACGTATGGACCCGTACGTAAACCCTTGCGTTAGTCCAAGGGCACGATGACCGCACGTCACCAGTCCTTGAGCATTGTAACGGTCCTCCAGCAGGTATTGCAGAAGTCCCAGAAAGCGCCCCAGACTGCAGAGCCACCAAATTTTTATTCCTCGCAGCAGTAACCATATCTATTTCCGCAGCCTTTCCAATTTTTACATTTCTTATCGCCTATACGACCTCTTCCAATATGATGTCTTGGGATACTGCTCAGGCCACTGTATCACTTATTGAGACTGAGACAGCCCGCATCATCCCGGACAGACTCATATATATTTCCAAAATATGTACACCATTGTTTTAACACACTTTCGGTGCTTGTAAGAATCCTTGGACTTAACCCTATTCACTCTAGAGAGCGCTTTGCCCAGGCTTTTTCACCTCCCTCTGGACGAGTTTAGTGTCGGCCTCGAAGCTATTCGCCAGCCTCTCCTCTACTTTCATTCGTATTCTTTCACTAAGATTTTAGTGGCATTCTTACAACGACGATATATTTTTTTCTCTTCGTATCTTTCATACTATCATTAGTTTGCAAACATGGAACGTAGTCTACCCATGCTTTCTTCTTCTTCAACTGCAACTTTCGCTTCGTCATCCCACCATGCAACTCCACTCATTGACTTGCACTTCCTCTCTCGCTCCTTTGCCTCTTTCGCTACATCCACCATTTTTTCTTTCAAAACTTGCCAAAATTCACCTACGCCCAGATCATGTATGTTAGCTTTTTGCCTAGCTCTCCCAAACTTGATTCTCTCACGGACTTCTAACATTCAGATTTTGCTACTTTTCACTCTAAATCCTTTCAATCGAAATCAGACCTATCTCACTCTTTTGGTCATTACTCCTCCATGTATACAAATGTATGTCCTTATGAGAGATACTGTGTTAGCCACAAGAAGATTTCTTTCCACCATATAAATCCACGATGTCCTTACCAGCATCATTCACTCTGCTATCACCATACGGACCTGACACGGCATCAAAACCTGGCCGCTTAACCCCAACACATTCATTAAAATCACCACACATAACATACTTTCACTATCATCTACCAAGTCCATAGCATCCCTTAGAGTCCCAAAACTTCTCTCCTATTTTTATAGTAAAAAGCGCAAGCGAGTATTTAGAGTTATTTGATGACTACCGACGCCCATAAACATTCACATAATTGATATGCAGACGTGTCCTCCTTCACTCGTCCCCTTTAGTGAAAACTTCTCACAAACCGCACGAAGAGCAACTTTGGCACTGCCGCTTATTAAAGTTGGACTTTAACACAAGTTTTTAAGGATTGTTTTTGACCTTCCGCAGACAGTACAAGTTTTTGTGCGAGTCAACTTTGACTAATGATCGCAGAAACAAATTGCGTCTTTATTTAGGGGTGTTTTGTTTTCGGGGTTCCGTGCACAAATAAGAGCAATAAAACCTTAGTAATTGTTAGCTTCCTGTGCTGATCGTAACGATATACCTTTGCACATAGGTTATTTCTTATTAGAAATATTTATACATTAGCAGTCCATTCCAGTTAAAATAGAATTAAAAAACCAGATATTTTGGACACATCCTAATCTTCAAGTAGAAATTTATATATGCTTAGTCTGGCCATAAATACTGTAATAATTAAAAATAAAAAAATATTACGTAGGAATTTGGATCTATTTATTCATTTTCACGTTTGTTCATTGGGTTTTCACATTTTGGCGCCAGTATATTGTACAATATTTTGCAATATTAAAATGGAGGGGGGGTGATAAAGAGAACAGAATCACTGTTATTGCATTACACAAGGAAGGCCTAATTTGCATTTGGCTCCACACAGAAATGCAATTTTTAAAACTCTCCATACACTAGGTATTAGTGAAATGTTTCTACTAGTTACAATATGAATTATACTTAGTATTTGTACGGAAAGGGTGACCAACGCAATAAGGGAATATATTCAAAGAAATCTTGTCCGAAAGGAAAATATTTTATCTCAGGAAATGGAGATAACACCCAGAACCAAGTCGCGAATTTATGAGATGATGTAGGACCTGCAATCTACAAGAGGCGCACTAATAATTTCTTAACTGGTAAATTGAAGATGAATAGGGTGGAAAAATCGAAACAACTACTGAAGCGGCACGCAAAGGGGCAGAAAAAATCGAAACAACTACTGAAGCGGCACGCAAAGGGGCAGAAAAAATCGGAACAACAACTGAAGCGGCACGCAAAGGGGCAGAAAGAAATTGTTTAGGGATGATCCTTTATTTACAATCGAGCAACATTTTATTAAACAAAACGACCGTATTGAGGTTCGGTAGTCACCAAAATACGTCCTGCGTATATGAACACATTTAGGTGACTACCAAAGTCCATAAACATCCACATAGAAGTTCTGCATAATATTCTGCCTTCCTGGTGCCTCCATGGGGGTGCTGGAAACTCACACTGCACGTAACGCGATAACATAGCTGTCGCTTTCACGGTATCATATAAGCGAGCGGTACCAGGAAAGCATAAAATTTAGAGGATCGCATGAGCTCGTGTGACTTTATAATACAAATTGACCTGGTTGTTCACAGCTGAATCTCATTTAAGTTGACCTTACACAAGTGATTTTTTGCAGCTTAAGTTAAATTATGAGATTCAATTTAAGACAGTCACTATAATATATTAAGCAATCGAAGGATTGCATAAAAGTAAAAATTATAAAAAAATCTGTTGATCGATACTTAGGCAAGTTTTATGTAAGCGCTTTGCCTCGCGGCGTAACTCGCGTTTAACTTGGAAGAGATCATTGATGTATTTCATATAAACTAGCAATCCCAAAAATACACCCTAAGGGGTAAAACTTTACTAAATCGCGTCTTAGTGAAACCATTCCGTTCTAAAAATTGAAACTCGTTACAAAAATTTTAAACTCCTAGCAGTTGTAGTTTCTTAGATTTCATGATGAAAGAGTGAGAGTTCCATTCCATTCCATTTTCACTATCTTATATATCCTTCTCAAATTCCGTAGGTCCCGTTTTCGTAACGCTCTCGTCGCATGTTTACCACTTTACCCTACAAGTCAGGCCAAGTACTCAAGAAGTTTTATTTAAAAACACGTACATCTTTAAAACTTGTTCAGTAGCCACATGGCGCAGGTAATTTCCGAATTGTAAAATATATAAAAATGTTCCATTATACATAGGAATAAGGTCTTAGGCCTTGGGAAATCCACAACTGAAATTAGTGGTAATATTATGTTCATTATAAATTCTGTTAGCCAATTGATGACGGTAAAATAAAATTCAATCTTACGTGAATGTAACATGAACGTTTTTATGTTAAATGTTGTGAAGGCGAACAAGTTTGCTACAGACTGCGCAAGACAAGTTCAGTGTTAAGCATACTTGCCGCGCGCGCAGTCTAGCGCGCAATTTGAATTACGAATTTCAATATCAGTGCTGTGATATAGTGAATAATAAATTATCTGTGGATTATTGTTTTTTATACTGAAAATTGAATGGTAAGAGAATTACGGTTTTTAATTTTATTCTAATTGCCGTTAAATATTTCACATGTTATCCAAAAAGCTTGTTTACGTCGGAAAGAAAAAAAGCATGTTTTTCTAGGGGATCACCGTAAGGAAATAAAAACCACGAACAAAAGTAATTAGCTTATAACAGCCTTGTACTGTCGTTACTAGTAGTCCATTCGTACGGACTCTTACAAAAATTCCACGACATTAGGGGATTCACACTTCATGGACAAATAATACTCTTTATTTTTATTTGAAGAACTTATCACAGTTGGTCTTACTATAAACCAGTGGAGGCGTGGGAATTACTTATTTTGATATTCTCAGCATATTTTCATGCTATAATCATTAATATTATGACAGAAAGACAGAAAATGAATTTAACAATAAAAGTGTGACGATCATGACATGGATTGATGCGTTTTCCCGCCACTCAAGGAATGAAATATTTTCATTTCAAGGCACATTAATGTTGTATTTAAGAATTCCTAAATTATTAAAGTAACTAATGTTATACGACGCACATAAAATGACGGGGAAAAATCATATTTGGATCTTATTAATTGACAGAATTATAAAGTATAAAATGATAATTAATTTAGATGCCAAATAAATTATAGTAGAATAGACGTACTCCGTTATTTTTATAGTCTGTGTATAACATCATAAAACAAAGAACAAAATCGAATATCTTCATCAGATCCTGTCTTACATGTTTTAATGCGTTACAATTACCTTTGTATTATTGATAGGAATCAGTACGTACGATTCCGAATTAGCACACATTATACTGTTTCATCGACCTTTATTTTTAATAAATATTAAATAAATTATCCGAGCGAAGTAGAGTTCGAAATTCGTTACAATTTGTATCGGGCTTCGTCGAAAGTCAAAGTGTATCCTAAGACTGTAAAATTTTGTAAAGTTTGAAGCATATCCCGCCAGAGCAGAGTACAAGACGTGATAAATATAATTACGTTCGATTACTATTGTATTTTGTCGTAATTGATGCAATTAGTGCAATTTGGACGACGGGGTATTAGCTAATAATTCGCAACTAATTTCAAATGCTCTACATTTTAATTGGCGCCCAGGTAACGCAGTGTTGTCTCGCTCCAAAATTGAGAAGAAAGAACAGATTCTTTTTACCTGCATAAAAATGATGGCAGAGTTTTACAGGCATCTCAGCACTTCCATGTACCACCAGTCGACCTGGCATCGCTGAAATTAGTGAAATAAACTATGCTCCTGTGCCACGCCGATAGATTTCTCCTTGAGTGAATTACGGACTTGAATATCTTTACAAGTTCCTGTAGAACTGGTTCACCGCCAGCATTCAAGAGTTCGGCCGTAGCTCCATCATTTCCAGGTGCTTTTACGTTTTCTATTTGCTTGAGGGCTAGTGCGATCTCCTCAAGACTGACGTCCGGAAGCTCTACGGTATGGTGGCGAGTTGGTGTGGCTCTGGGATCTGTAACTTGAGGCATTTTGAGAGGCATACAACCGGCTATAGAAGTTTTCTGTCTCAAAGAGTATCTCCGGCTCAGAAGTGACGGATCATCTATCGGGTGTTTTCAACCTCGTCAAATTTATCCCTCCAAGATATTTTTCGGTGTCTCCGTAACAGTTTCCTTATACTCTTGGAGAGTTGTTAATTCTGACGGACCTGAGTTGGTATGTTCGCGACTTTTCTTCACAAGCTCTTGAGAGGAATAGCCTCCATCCGAGGGTATAGACTTCCCGCCCGTGCGCCTCTTTTCACAAAACCTTTTCCCCTCATACCTAAAGGTTTTCGTCTCGTTGTGGGTGTCAAGGTCCATTATGGGTGTCAAGGTCTTGAACAAGTTTTTTAGTTCCAGTTGGAACTTATTGGATCCTATCACGGTTTGGAGCGAAGTTGGTCGAAGCGTGCTTTACCATACGCGTGCGTTCATTGATGATGTTAATATTTAGTGACCCTTGATGATGTTAACATTTAGTGACCCTTGATGATGTTAATATTTAGTGACCCTTGTAAAAGTCTATAATCGCTTCCGGTATTATATGTACCTACACACAGTCCGTTATGATGAAGTCAATCTCGCTTTTTGACATCCCGTCAGGGCTACGCCATACCCATTTCCTCTGAGGCATCTCCTTGAAGCAGGAATTCATCAGGAATAACCCCTGGCTCTCTAGGAAATTTACCAGCACTCTGGTTTCTCATTTAAAAAGCGTGCGGTCCGATTGCCGATTCGATCCCACTGTATACCCACTTTGTATATATGGAAGTGAGCCTTAGAGGTGTTATTTAGAGCTCGAGCTATGTATCCAAACATTACTTCAACTTCATAATTTGAATGTGTCGAAGTCGGTACATACATTTGTACGACCTTAAGGGAGTAGTGCTTATTGGTTACTTTCAGTACAAGGTATGCAACCCGAGTTGTCATACTCTATTTTTCAACAACGTTGTTGATGAGGGCTTCATTGACGAGGAATCCGACTCCACCTTGGGAAAGGTGATCTCCCTCCCGATAGTAGAAAAGATGGCCTGACTGTAGGTTTATGGAGGTCGCCCGTATCTTCGGACTTCACTTAGCCCCACAATCAGCCTGTTAGTAGACTCCAACTCTGCTTCTAGTTCTGCTACGTCGTCGTCGAGCCTCAGAGTTTGTCGTCGTGGCGAAAGTCGGTAGTTTTTTTCGGTAGTTTCGGGAGCATTACCAAATTATATACGAGAACATTCCTTGAATCGCTCTGTCCATGGGTGTAAAGGGCTTAAAAATCCGATCAGTAGATTTTAAGAAAATCGATGATATACATACAGACGGCTCCGAGAACTTTGTTTTGTAATATGTGTATGTTGTATATGGAAATTAATATAAAAATAGTTTCTATGTAACAGGAAGTTTTAAGAAGAGGTAGTGCGATGCTGCATAGGAGGATGCCATGTATGGTGCATGACACTACCTTCTCCTATGTAACGGAGTTGGGCCGGCACGACCGAGGAGGAATCTCTCTCACATAATACCGCCCTAAAGTGGCATCTTCAGTGTCGCGTTTCGTGCGGTTTGTGAGTAGCCGGTGGCCCAGTAGGGGGCGGCAGAAAGGCAACGCATCGGCATAGTAATTATGTGGATTTTCATGGGCATCGGTAGTCGTAAAAAAGGCTCCGATTGCTCTTTTGCCTCCCCTATTCTATAATTAAAAAAAAATATGCTAAATTTAGGAATTTTTGCCAGACATCCTTTTCACAATTGTCAGTCGGCGTAGCCAAACTGTTAGTGTAAAAGAGGTGCAATGATACACTTTGTAAAAGAAACTTCAAAACCTGCCTGTAAGGTTGAATTTGCGAAAAAAATAATGTTTAAATTATGCACTTCTTTCAAATATAATTTGCTTTGTAAAAACGACCTAGAGTCATTCGCATAAGGTTCTGTTTTTTCATTCGGTCCTGAACTTATGCTGTGGAAGCGAAGAGCTACCCAGCTCAGGGACCACTCCTTCAACTCTGACGTCGGGGGCAGCTCGCGCGCGGTAGCTGCAATGGCCTCGGCATGCATGGAGAGGATCATGATGGGATTTCGCATAGGGTTGACTTTGAAAAAGATGTACGCTTATTTACAATCACGGATCCTTTAGAATTACAGTTCTATATGTAGTCGTGTATCTTGTTTTTTTGTAAAACATTCGTTACACAATATTTACGATTTTTCCGTACATATTCACAATATGCATCGTTTATGCACGCTACAGATTAATGCTTTGGACAGATAACTTTGTGTTCTCTTAACAGAGATATAATTTAAATAATTTTATTATTATTATTATTTTATCACTACACGTTTAACGAGTTACTTTATATAATCATTAATGCTTTATTGTTTTGTGCAACTGAATAAACATCATTCTATTTTATCTCTCTAAGTATTCGCCAATTCGACCGGTTTCTGCTGACTCGCGACTTAAACAAAAACCGATTCAGTACATTCATTTTATTCGCATGTATCGAGCGCAAAAAAATTAACATAAGTTAGAGATAGTGCCAAGCTGTAAAAGTCGATCTCGCTCTGATAGCGCCATAACGTGACAACATCCGCGTCCTGTTTCGTGCGGCTTATGAGTAACCGGTGGCCCATTGAAGGGGAGGAGGAAAGGGTGATATCAGCCTGGTAATGCGAAAATGCGGAAGTTCATGAGCGTCGTTAGTTATCAAAATAATCCAACTGCTCGTTTGTCCCCCTATAATAAAAAGAAGAACAAATACACTCATTGTTCGTTAAAATCTTTGACTTCGTTTCGCTATCGTGCAATTGTTCCATGACCGAATTATTAATTTATTCTTAGCAACATAACGCTTTTAATGAAAATAAATGATTTCCTCACATGATAATATACTACCTGAGTCTCGCGGTTATTCACGTACTGAGGTGTCAATTACACCGCATGACGCGAATAACCGAGGTACATATTGTCTTTGATTCAGTGATGGGACCATAGATGTAATGTAGATTGGGATGCCATAAGCAATTATATCGACGACCGGCTGGCGCAGCGACAACATAGCTGAGATGGATCAAGCATGTCGCGCCAGAGTTCGAGGCTTCGATTCTGCTCAGATCATGGATGTATTTGTATTATTTGTTTATATAATAAACAAATGTAATATATAACTTTTTAAAAACTACTGAAATACTTAAGCTTACAAAATATATATATATATATATATATATATATATATATATATTATATATGCGTATTAAATACATTCCCATTGTCTAGTATCTGTAACTCAAGTGTTTAAGTATATAGCACGGGGCTAGGCTAACGTGGCCTGATAAGTCCATAGATATTTTGTATGAGGTAGGAATTGGACCGGCACGACCGGGGAAGAACCTTTCGCTCACATGATACCGCCGTAAAGTGACACGTACGGTGTCGCGTTTCGTGTGGTTTGTGAGTAGCCGGTGCCCCATTCGGGGGAAACAGAGGGTAAGTCATTTGCATAAACATACTGATGTTCATGGGTGGCGGCAGTCGTTGCAATTCCCCGATACCTCGTTTGACCCCTGAACTATAAAAAATATAGGACGGCTTCGGGCCGTCTTAGTAAATAGAGAAGGAAGATAGGAATCTGTAGTATACATGTCTATACAATTTCGCATGCGCATTGCGCAAAACGTTTGCTGTCTCCTTCTACTTAAACGGCTCCATTTTAGGCTGGCTTCCTTTCCCTATCTATATTATCTGTATAGCTGGGACACTCTAAGCAAAACTTCTTCTTTGAAATAAAGTCACTAAAAGCTGTGTCTGTCTGTGATCTATTTACTCAAAATCTCCTGAAGGAATTTCGATGCGATTTTCAGCCACGGATAGAGCGATTCCCGAGGAAGGTGTCAGTGTTTAATTTGTTAACGTAACAATTATCATCATCGCGGAGCGTAAACTATTAAAGTTAGTGTGAGGAAATTTGGTGAGTAGACATCCACTAAGGAAGGTATCTTGGAATTACTTCCTCCAAGGGAACGAAACAAGGGTTGTAATTTCGTATGGAAATCGGTCATTTTATAGATTAGACATATGAAACTTTATTTTCGGGCTATTAATTATAAATTTGTTTATACGTATATTTAAGCGTACCTGCACATTCAACCCCTGAAGGGTGAAATAGGGGTTGACAATTTGTACATAAGTTATTGTGGAAGTTCCTCATTCTTGCAGTTAGACGCATGAAATTTTGTATTCAGGGTTTTAATTACAAATGAGCGAATTCGTGTATCGGCGATCACGGAAATTCCACTCCTAGGAACAGTGAACGGAGGTACCCGCGGGAAACCGCGGAGTGCTGCTAGTCTTGTATATGCTATAACATGCCATTAAGCAATCTTTCTCTTTTTAAATGCCGATAAATAGAATTTACAAAAATCCCCGCTGGCTTAATCCGGCCCTGTCGATTACGAACAACCAATCAGTGAGCTTTATTATATACTAGCTGTATCCTACAGTTTATCACTATATGTAAAATGGAACCCAAGAAATCAATGATTATTTTTCAAGACGAAAAGATAAGTAAAGAAAAGGTGTGACAGCCGATTAGGAATGGGATAGATCGAAAAAAGTAAGCAGTCGTCACGCTTATTTTCTCGTGTTTAATGCGGCTTGCTACAATCCGAATGGCGTTACGCAGAGAAAAGGTTATGCGGGCAGAATCGAGAGGCGCTGCTAGTTTATAACACCAGGATGTGCATTCTTGCCATCGGCTCATATAAGTGCGAACCTGTGTCTGGAAGCAAAAAGTACACACGCAGAGACAAGCAGATGGACACAGCAAACAAAGACAATTATATATAGCCATTGTGATAATTTGTACTGACTTAATACTTGTAAGAGCTACCGTGTCATTGTTGCATTGCACCAAAATCGGCCTGGCCCACCTTAATTATATAGATTTTTTTTCTTTTTTTATTTCGTGATTTACTCGCCACCAACGGGCTTGGGTGGGGCCTAGTGGTGTGAATACCCACAAAAACCGCCGCGATGCCATCGGTGCCGTGTTTGGTGAGGTGCCTCAGAACAACAAATCGTCAGTGTACCTCGACGGCCAGTCAACCCTCTAAGGGACGCGATGCTACTTCCACAGATTGGGTTGTACGAAACACACGACATACCCACCAATTTTGGGACAGTGGAACGAGGTGAGGTTCCCTGTCTCGCCCCTTGCCCCGTGCGCAAAAGCGCTGCCTCCTTTTCTCTTTTGTCCCCTCTTCTTATAAATGGGGCACAGGGAGCGGCTATCGATCATGCTCTACGGTCCCCCTCGCCTTATAAGAGGGGTACCAAGAGCAGCCCACTCATTACAATTGCCCTAGATGTCGCGATACACCCCAGGCTATTGAGCCCCACCGACACGACAAGGCTTCAAGGTTCAAGAGCCTGCGTTAGTTTAATGGCTATGTTATCGAGTTTCGTGCGGTGTTTAGGAGCCCAGACGGTCCATGGGACCTGGCATCATGTGGATAACATTTGTGTTGGCATAATGCAATAAAATATATCCATCTCCTTATACATACTATATGACAGCAATATAATAGTGCCACAAGGGAGGAAACGACTACATTTCGTGTGGGAAGAAATGTAGTACTTTCCAGTTTCCTCCTGCGTCGATACTTGCGCCAGTGCAGGAAAAAAGTAGGACAAAAATACAATGTTCCAGTGCAAGGAGGTCAACATATAGTATGTGCAAGATATCCCCCACTCCAATGGCCCACCGGCTATTCACAAATCGCATGAAAGGCGACACCGAAGTTGTCCCTGTAGGGTGGTATCATGTGAGCGAGAGGTACTTCCCCGATTGTGCCGGCTCAATTGCTCTGCAATGCAGCATGATACTACCTCTTACTTAAATGACACTTTCTCTTCCCAGAGGAAATATAAATGTAGTACTATCCTCCCTTGTGGCATAACATGATATTCTGCTGTCTGTACATCAAGATTGAGATGTGATATTATCTATGACATTGAAGGAACATTTCCTATCCTCTGTCTCCCTTACCCACATCTGCTTCCTATCCCCAGTCTCTCTCACACACATCTATTAAACAATTATGTGTAGAATTGTTCATTGTAATATTGAAACCTACAATTTATGAGCATAATGATTTTGATCTTTGATCTTAGGACTTCTTACGGAAATTCGCATATTTTAGATCTTTTTATAAGGCCAAACGAGCAGTGGATGCTGTTTTATAACAACCGTTGAATAGACATGTGCATAATTTTAATTCGCCCGTCTTCCCACTAATGGGCCAATAGAAACTCCAGAACGTCAGGAAAACTGACGGCATTGCTGCCACTGTAAGAAATTATGCCACACTGTATAGCAGCGGAATTGGGCTGGCACGACCGGGGAGGTACCTACGTACCAACGTAAAGTGACATGTTCGGTGTCGCGTTTCGTGCGGTTTGTGAGTAGCATGTAAATCATTATAGGGGTTAAGGACAGGGGAACAACCCATTAGCGTAGTATTTATGAGCATGTTCATTGGCGCCCGTAGTCGTAGAAAGAGTTCGATTGCTCGTTTGCCCCGAAGACATATTATACACCAAAAAGACTTTTTTCTTTTTTTCGGAGGGACCTAATACTGATTGGCGGTGCTTGTCCAGCCTTAACAGTTCGAATGACTACGGAAGACTTTTTTGTCTTCAGGTTTAGGGAGACGATAGGGGGACATACCCCCCGCCCCTTTTCCCGCAGATGGGAAGAGACAAACCGGAATTTTATTGTGGGCGCTACCCTATGGTGATTATTATTGGGACCGAAGAAGGGGAAAGCTGTCCCCCTACCCACACTAGTGCGACGGCGCGCGTACGATGCCGTTTAATTTGCGGTGTCGTGGATAAGGATAATACCAAAAAGATTTCATCGTGGAAGCAAGAAGTACCTCCCCTGTCGTTCACTATTCGTCTGCAACACACCCCCGTTGCCCTCCCCCCCTATTCCATAAAAAAACTAACTGCGTCAATCGCCATAATGATAGCTTTCTCCGCCAAGATCGAAACCACCAAAACAACCACACGAATTTGGAATATTCTGGAGGTAATAGAATAAAGAAAATGAAAACTACACGATAAGGTTACAACCTGATGGTCATTGCGATTTTCCTTTTGCCTTTACAACTTTAGTAACTTAATTTTTAAAAATAGAATTATTATTTTTCTAAGCTAAACGTAAAATGTGTCTCCATGCTGCATTACAGCAGAGTTGGGTCAGCATGACCGGGTAGGCATGGCCTATGTATATTCTATATGTTATTTCTATAGTCTCCAGTCGCTTATTGTAGGAGAGGAAAGAAGGAGTTAGTCTAGTAATTATGCGGATGTCCATGGGCATCGAGGGTATCAAATCTTCAACTTATAACATCCTTACTTACACAAGAAGTATATTTTTTTCGCTTCGCATTCGTGGATCTTTACTACTTGTGACGTCACCAAGGACAGTGAAGTGTCCATCATCATGACAATGCAGATTTTGCTGGACAAAACAGAACATACAGCTCATATTGATACTAGCTGCGCCAACGGTTTCACTCGCATAACTTCGCACCCATTGGTCCTAGTCTCATACTTAACACTAGATAATCCTATCAACTTTATTACTATATATGATTTTTGTATAAATATAATCGAATTTCAACCGATCACCAGTGTATCTTAAACATATAACGTGTCTTAAATTCATAAAGTGAGTACCTTCACGCCTGTTATGCCCGGAGAGGTGGGTAGAGACACCCACAACTCGTAAGTCCAGTAGATATACTAGCACACGATTAGCCAAGGTACAGAGGCCCGTGACGTCGTAGGTTTCAAGCCTATGACTACTTCGGGCACATTCCAATCCCGGACAATCTAATGCGTGCTCATAATAATGTGAAAAACATTTAATAATAGTTGCCCGACCGAGGGATCGAACGCAGGACCCCACGCGACTAGCGGTCTTTACGGGTTACACCCGCACCGTTACACCACAGAGGTGATCATGAAAAAAGCATTAAATACATATCCGAACGTGTAGCACAAGTCCTTACCTTCCTTACCGCAGGGCTAGGCTAACGTGCTATGATAAGGCCATAGAACATCATTTTAATATTTTAATTTTAACGATCAGTTGTCTAAAATAACAATGACATTTTTATTTTTTTCTTGATCTTAGGTGTCAGTGTACTCACACCAATTATAAATCCAGGATCTTTATATCTCTCATAACCCTTATATGATAAGTATCCGTCATAATGAGAATATAGTTAGGTATTTTAATATTGTTTTTCCAAATTTTTTGTATATACCAACTTCTGATCCTGATACTACGCAAATGTATTGCTTTTCTCCTCCCATACAATGGGCCACCGGCTACTCTCAAACCGCACGAGACGCAATACCGATGATGTCACTTTACGTCGCATGTGAGCGAGAAGTACCTCCCCGGTCGTGCTGGCCCAATTCCGCTGCAATGACTGAACACCTAATAAATATTTGTAAAAAGATTTCAGAATAACCTGGATATTTGACTAATTCGTTTGACCATCCAACTTTAATGTACATCGCATTTGTTTGTTTGATAACGTCAAGATTGTCAACACATTAATCGTGACTATATATACATCGATCAAGGATGGATCTAGTATTTAGTACTATACAACGATGTATAAATAGTAATGTCTTTAATAAAAGAGTGTGAAATTAAGATGGCTGTACAATTTCCACAACGAACTATTTTAAATACATTTGTTAAAATGTAGCCCCATGTTCTATATTTGAATGTGAATTCTACTACTGTTTTGAATATAAATACGTCGAACACTCTGTAAATAGCCTAGCCGAGACGAACGACGAAAAAAATTGATAGGATATTTTAAAATTGGAACGTACCTTTTTTCCAATTATCAATAATTATATTTTTAGAATAAATTATATCCATCCAGCGCCTCAATGATTAAATTTAGAATGAATTATATCCAGCCAGTGCCCATACATAAAAAAGTTTTCTCGTAAGGTATTCTGGCCGTGTAATTCGTAACCCATTCCATTTTGTATAATAATATAAACGTAAACTAAAAATATAGTAAGTTACTATATAATATAGCCTTAGTCTCTATGCCTAGGCTAGAATTTTTTTTATATTTTATAGTGTGACAACCAGCAGTCAGACCATGCTGATGACTACCGACGCCCATTAACATCCGCACAACTTCATATGCATTTGCATTGCCTGCCTTTCCAATTCCCAATTCCACCAGCTTCCTTCAGCAAACCGCACGAAACGTCACTTTAAGGCGGAATCGTGTGATCGTTTATCATAGGTAGTATGTTAAAATGTCAAGTTGTTAAAACATACACAACTACCACATGAATGGTTCTCATCCTCTGAATGGCACTTGTGAAAACTGTAGTTATAGTTCATTATGCCAGTATTCGCTAATAAATAATTATAAATACTCATAAATACTCAATTAAAATATAAAGAAACAAATCCGTTGCAGGGTGAACAACAAAATTTTGCAGCATTTATTGAAAATAAAAGGCGTGTGTGTACACACGTACACGCGTTAGAAGTTATGATTATTTGGCGTAACAAGAGAAAAATCTTTCTAAACATTTTGTCTATCGCCTTATTGCACGTTTGTACAAAAAACGACACTAATAATAGACAAAGGGTGTTCAATACATTGAAAGCCCTATTGTAACGCTACACTCTTTTGTTATAAACATCAGTGCTTATACGTCGTTGTGTTTATTCATAGCCCTAAATACTAAGCCCGCACCTCTTCGGTTAAAAAAGGTTAGGGGTGCAAAGGTTACAGCCTCTGTTGGCCTATTGTTACAAGGAGCACGCCGCGGTTTCACTCGCGTAACATGGTAAAATTTCATAATATAAATTTCACTCCCCAATTTCATCCGCTCGCTTAAATCATGAAAGGTACCAAATTCCAAGGTTCTAGTTATAGCAGTCTCGGTTGTTGTATTGGATGTCAGTCAATCTGTCACTCGGTAGCGGAAGAGTTATTATACGTAGTCTGGCCATAAATATTGTTACAATAAAAGATTAAAAGACAAGACATTCGAATTTGGAATCTGCCCGTTTTATATGATTGTTCACTGTGTTTTCTCACTTTGGCGCCAACATGTTGTACAACGTTTTGCGATATTAAAATGGAGTGGGATGATAGACAGAACAGAATCGCTGTGATTGCATTACAGAATGTAGGTATGGAGCCAAGTGTAATTTTTCAAAACTCTGCATACTCATGGTATTAGTGAAATGTGTGTGTACCGGGCCATTAATAGGTACGATGAGACCTCCTCTGTTTGTGGCAGAGAAAGATCTGGCCGTCCACGAAGGGTTCGTACGAAAAACGTGGTCGAAGCGGTACGGCAAAAAATTCGAAGAAATCCTGTCCGAAAGCAAAATATTTTATCATTTAAATGAAGATAGCACCTGGGACCATGTCGAGAATAGTAAGAGATGACTTAGGACTTGCAGCCTGTAAGAGACGCCCTGGTTATTTCTTAACTGATAAACCTAGATAAAATCGAAACATCTGCTGAATCATCCCTTTGCTCTTTAGTCTCCTCTTCCTACAAAGTGTAGCCACCTCCTCGGAACAGTTCGCTTCGCCCACAGTGGCTCGGACCACCCCAGGCTACTGAGACCCACCGCCACGACAAGGCTGGAACCATGGTGGGGACACCACGCTAGTTCTGTGCGAGGTAACCCGAGGACTTGTAACACAAACACTAGACAATGGAAGTATATCTTTATCACAGTGTTGGCAGTTGTTCATGATACTACAGTAAAGTAACAGCTCAGCTGTCGCGTTTTGTGCAGCTTGAGAGTCGCCGGAGGCCTATCCTATTCATAGTATTGTCATGTTAAAGAAATAGTGCGTTAGAAACGTTAAGAACGTTCCCAGGTTTATAGCATAGGGCGGCAAACGAGCAATCGGAGCCTATAGATGTCTACCGACGCCCATGAACATCCTCGGGATTGTTACGCTGATGCGTTGCCCTCCTATCACCCCCCGAAAATGGCCTCCGGTGGCCAACATTTTCGGCGTATTATAAAATATTGTACACTATCAACAAAGTATTCATAAAATAAAATCTGCTTGAAACGTTTCGTGACATTTCTCAGAGCTGGACTAGATTTGGATTCGGTAAACGTAAGTACATATTATAAAAAAAATCCCCAGAACTTTGTGATCGATTTTGCCAAAATCTACTAAACGGAGATCAAGGCTGACATTTCACCACATTGATGGGATACAGTTCGAAGGTGGCAACAGTCTTCGCAAACGGCGCGTTTCTTGGGTAATTAATATGGAGGAGGCAGGGCAGGCCTACCTCACGAGGGAGCTGAGGTGAAGATGTGTTGTTGTTGTTGCTGAACGAATTTTTAAATAGATAGAGCGATTTCCCAGAAAGGTCAAAAAGGTCAAAGGTCCTGTAAGATGTAGTGCCATGCTGCATAGAAGGAGGTATTTCCATGCATGGTGCATCCCCCTATGCAAAGGAATTGGGCCGGCACGACCGGGGAGGTACCTCTCGCTCACTTGATACCGCCGTAAAGTGACACCTACGGTGTCGTCGCGTTTCGTGTGGTTTGTGAGTAGCCGGTAACCTAAAGGAGGGGGGGGGGGGTGATGATAGGAAGGCGACGCATCTGCGCAACAATCATGCGAATGTCCATGGGCGTCGGTAGTAATCTAAAGACTCCGCTCTCTCGTTTGCCCCCTTATGACATAAAAAAGGTCACGTATCATGTGCTAAGGTAACAATTGAATCACGGGCGAAGCAAGGGCGGGTGGAAGAATGATGGAGTCACATATTTACGACATTGAATGATGAATGTTACGTGGAAATAGTGGGAAAACGGTTGGCGGGGTCAGCAGCACGAGAGGGCTGGAGGAGGGGAGGTGAATTATTCACACGTTTTTTACGAAACCATCAAACGAAGATAAACATTAATTGTCTAACGGCTGAAGGCTGCGTTTCTTGTGCATCGTAGCCAGGCAAATCTATACTGTTTATATAAAGCTGAAGATTTTGTTCGTTTGAACGCGCTAATCTCGGGAACAACTGGTCCGCAAGGAGAAACATTTGGAAAATTTGTTTATGATTTGTGTGATTACCACCGTCGGTATTTCCGAACCGATACGATATGGGGTGCTTCATGAAAAGGGCTTACTCCCATTTTAAGGGATGGGTAGTCTCGGGTCATGCGGATGTATATGGGCGGCGGTGGTTACCTACCACCCTCTCGTTTGCCCCTTATCCAATACAAAAAGAGGAGAGCAACACATCGGCATAGTAATTATGCGGATGTTCACGGGCGACGGTTGTCGTGAAAGCGCTTCGATTTCTCGTTCGCCCCTATTGTATATAAAAAAATATTTATTTATATTTAGATTAGAGTTTCTTCAGCCCGCGTAACGCCTATTAGTCGTAGCGTCATGGTATATAGTCTACAGCCTCCCTCGATAAATGGACTATTCGGCACTATAAGGTTTTTTTTCTATTCGGGCCAGTAGTACCTGAGATTTGCGCTTTCAAACAAATAAACTCTTCAACTTTATTAGTATAGATTGGGTTACTAGATTGTGCTACTTTGAAAACTGAAACTACTTGCCCTTTCGTGTTTGCACGCTCAATGATAACTGTGAGACATTTTCGAGCCATTATCCTAAAACAAAGCTTTTTGTTTCATCATTCTTATAATTATCATGATATTATTTAGGAAGAGGTAGTGCCATGCTGCATAGGAGGACGTAGTGCCGTGCATAGTGCATTACACTACGTCCTCCTATGCAACGGAATTGGACCGGCACGAGCGGGGAAGTACCGCTCGCTCAGATAATACCGCCATCTTCAGTGTCGCGTTTCGTGCGTTGGCCCATTGGGGGGTGGGGCGAAAGGCAGGAAACGAATCGGCATAGTAATTATGTGAATGTTCATGGGCGTCGATAGTCACAAGAGAGGCTTGATTGCTCGTTTGCCCTCCTACCCTATGAAAAAATATGTTAAAACGTCAATGATCCCACGAATAGTGACATCAATTTGAATTACGAACATTCAAAGGATTTTTTGTTGGTCGATTTGCCACACGATTTGCCAATACATTAGAGCAGTGGCCAAATCGTGTGGATACATCATTCGTAAAAACCTCTTCTAGTCGACTGCTTTTCTTGTAATTCTAATCTTATTCATGTGTAATCAGAGTACAAAATTGCGTACAGTGTACAAGTTCATCAACTTAATATCAAAGGAATATTTAGAAAGCCATTGCCCTTGGTGGCTGGCAGGTATTTTGCCGCGCTAATTATTTCTGTGGTTATACAAGCGTAGATACGAATCGAAAAATAATATTATTTCAAGTGGAGAATAATATCATAATATTATGAGGACAGCGGAGCGATGACAGTAGGTACACGAACACATACACACACACACACACACACACACACACACACACACACACACACACACACACACACACACACACACACACACACACACACACACACACACACACACA
>JAFELO010000454.1:260404-311343 GCA_017140195.1 Eumaeus atala | reverse complement strand
AAACATTATCAATTATATTTTCTTGAATTATATTATTAAACATAATTTATTTCACTATTATTTATAATTATTATCTAATGACATATAATCATCTAATCAGTGATTTATAGTACGATTTTTTACGCTTGTGATGACTTGGACACCCTCATTATTGTAATACAGATGCGCTGCCATCCCAATCTCCTTCCTCCCAATGGGCTAAATGATTCATTGAACTGCGCGTGATTTCAAAACGAACACGCGAATTTGCTGCGACAGCATTAAGTTAAGGCTATTGTTGAACTGTTACTCTCACGTTCTGAGATGTCGGATCATGTACTTATCACGTTTGTTTACTCGCGACACTGCGCCACGTGCGGGTCACCCTGAAATTTTTAACCGATTTCGAAATAAGAGGTTTTTCAATTCGATGTATTTCTTTCATGTTCGCGGATAATTTTTTCGTTCACGAGCCGATTTTGAGAATTCTTTTTTTGTTGTTTGAAAGAAAGCAAAAGATGAACGTGATATACTTATTGAAAAGCTATATAAAGTTGTAATTAGAGGGAAATATATACACAATACATTATGACATTTTACTCCTGTGTCGCCAGGATCGACAGCGGCAAGCACTACGCCAACAACCATTGTATGATCGCAGGTACCCCGAGAGGAAAGATAAAACTGTGTTGGGACCAGCAACGAATTTAATCAGAAGACAATAGGAGGAGTAGGAGGTGTGCACCGTAATAGTAAACATTGTTGTAATGCATTAGCTGTATATACATCAGATTACGCAACAAACAATTATGGTGTACCTCATGGAACAGTTCTAGGACCTCTACCGTTCCTTCTCTATGCAAAAGACTAGCAGTCCGTCCCGGACGCCCCCTCTCACACGGATATTTCACAAAGTACAGCGAAGGTTATACGATTTACAAGAGGTATAAATTTTAATTTCAGCCTCGTAAACTTTACGAGTTACCACGTGACAAACAATTCAATTTATGACAGAACTTTCGTTGGGACAGTTTGTTATCAATATATCTGCATAAGGATTACCTTTGACATTTTTGCTCACATTTGGTCAGGTTATTAAAGTGTTCATAGTGATCTGTCAAGTTTTATAAAATGGTTTATAACCTATGTTCATCATATATAATGTATGATTCTGATGATAAAAGAATTGATCAAATCGGCCTAGTAGTTTCGGAGTCTATTCAATGCCAACAAACACAATCAAATGTTTCCTATTTATATATATTTGTATAGGTATTACATGAACTACTAATTAAAACTTGATAATATTAGCAAATGACATTCCTATTTTAATCACGCATAAAAATTTGGTCATAAAAATATAGATTGGAATGTGCCCGAAGTGGTCATAGGCTTGTCACCTATGACGTCATGGGCTTCAGTGTCTTGGTTAATTGTGGGTGTTCTAGTATATCTACTTACGAGTTGTGGATGTACTAGCACACCTCTGCTTACCATTTTGAGGATAACAGGCATGAAGGTACTTTTTAATTTGGTCACAATATTATTGAATCTGATTTATAATTTTACTTTAAAATCTTAATTGAATGGACGGTATACTTTGTTTTATTTTAATCTGCATGTAATCAATTTTATAAGACCCGAAACGAAAGTTATGTGAACATTCCCAGCAGTTTTGTGTTGGAGCTTGACTAGTTTGTATAGATGAGTTACGACTATCATTAGATCTCCGATGATAAAGACACAGGAAAATTGAGAGAACATCTCAACGGTTTACAGTAGCCACCCATATATAACGACGACACTGAAAATGATTAAGTAATAAAAAACGAACCTGCAAACACTATTTCTTCCAGGCCTTATCACGCTTCTTTATCAGATAATATCGGGGTCGCCTACGAAGTCCAGGAGATTTGACGAGGGTGTAATTACACAAAGCGACTGTCGTCTGACCTCTGCAACCCAGTAGAGGAACTGGACACAATCCTATATTAGGTCGAGTTCGAATACACGAATCCGGGTTTCCTCACGATGATTTCCACCAACCTAAGAGCACTGAGAAATGTTTAGATGTGTTGCACTTACAATAACTTGGGGGTTCGAACTTCGGTAACGGTAATGCAAGTCCGAGGCTTTTTCAATACACTACACTAAATAGTTAAAAACTTATTTGTTTTTTTTTATCTATAAATATAATATTTGAAAAAATGACATATTATGCTTGAAGTCGATGCGAATGGTATATTTTGTCTCGTGTAGCCTTGAAATGCTGAAGTCAGCCCTGGACCATCAGCAAAGACTATTAAAATGACTAACTATTCGATATCTATACTAATAATATAAAGAGTTTGTTCGTTTGTTTGAACGCGCTAATCTCAGGCCTACTACTGGCCCGTATTGGAAAAAAAATTCTGTGTTAAATAGTCCAGCTGCTACTAATAGGACCAGAACGCGGGTCAAAACATGAGGTGGTGTTAATTTTATATACACAGGTAAAGTTAAAGGATACTGTCGAGTATTCCAAAGCACTGAACATTTGATACCATACTATAATTACTGAGGTTAACCTTCTGCCCTGAAGGCAATAGGTTAAAGGCCCCCTAAAGGCTCAACGTGCAGTTTTCAATCTTCGTTCTATTATTACACAAGCTATTCTTATTGCATAGAAACATGGCAACACTGTTTGTTATGTTACTATAGGGTTCATTTTCTATAGGTGGCATCATTGACTTCTAGGTCCAATTACGGAGTTGGTTTTTCAGACCGAAACTTATGCTGTGGAAGCGAAAGGAAGCATCTTTATCGGATTGCTATGAGTGCTCGTCGGGTGATGAGATTAGGTTTGGGGTTGCAAGGGAAACTACTCCACCCACTCTCCCACAGATGGGAGACTTCCTGTACATCTGTACATACAACCTTCTGTTAACATTTGATCAACACTTAGTTTTCGCGATTTCTAACGTGTTCTTTTTTAAAATATGCATCCAAACGTGTGAAGCCCAACGTCCATAAATATTATTCATTAGTAGTTAAATTAGAACGAATTAGTGCTAATTCAACTATTATTATCATGGTCCTGACTTTAACATCGGGGACTAATGAGATGTATATGGACGTTGGGCCTCACACGTTTGGATGCGTTTTTAAAATGGCACACGTTAAGTGTCGCAGGCAGAACCTAGCTGTAATTACTAAACAAGATTGCCAATATATTTACTAAGTGCTGGTCAAATATTAACAGAAGGTTGTATGTACAGGACGTGCCTGTACAAACGGCGTCGTTACATCCTCTTGCCGCCGACCTCACACCGCCTCATCATGAGTTTTCCGAGAAAAGTTTCATTACTAATACATTGATGTTTGGAATGTGAATTGTACTATGAATACATAACGTACTAAGAAGGTATCTATCTAGTAGAGTTCGACCGAAACTGGGTTTTCAGCCGAAACCAAAACTTTCGGCCCGGGTCTCAATTTCGGACGAAACCAAAATTGGAACTCACGTTTTTTTTTCTTTTATAGCAAAAAGGGGGCAAATGAGCAATCGGAGCCTTTGATAACTACCAACGCTTACCGATTGTTACACAGATACGTTGCCTCCTATCACCCGCCCCTCCAATGAGCCATCGGCTACTCACAAACCGCACGAAACGCGACAGCGACGCTATCATTTTACGGCCTGTATTATGTGAGCGAGAGGTACTTCCCCGGTCGTGCCGACCCAATTCCGTTACATAGGAGGATGTAGTCATGTGTGTCATGCACCATGCATGGCACTACATTCTTCTGCTCAGCATGGTACTACCTCTTCCTAAAATCATATTTTAAAATTCTATTATCTAAAAAGTCTACATTAGAGTTTGTTTCGTTTTCACTTCTTAAGTGTTTCATCTGTAAATTATTAAATTTAGGACTACTTATTCTAATAATAATAAATAAATATTACTATTATTACTATTTTTTCTCGTAAGGAGGAGTGTTACATTACAGCCGAATTGGGCCGGTATGTCCGAGAAGGTGCCTCTCGCGCATATGTCACCACCGCAAAGTGACCGGTGGGTGACCGGTGGCTCATTGGAGAGGTGGAGCAGAGGAAGGGAAGCCCAAATGCATGGCAACAGTCATTGGGGATGTCTTTCGACGTCTGCAGTCATGAAAGGCGAAGCCTCGTACGTTCTCCAGCTTATACTCCCATAGTCCACTGCATTGGGTCATCATGGTTCAAGACTCGTCCGTGGTGGTGCGGCTCAGTGGACTGGGGTGAATCGAGACACCTTAGGCGAAGCCAATTGAACCGAGGAGGGGCTGCTCCTTTTACCTCTCGTCTAAGAAGAGGGGAAAAAAGAGCAAAAGGAGGCGGTGCTTTTGGGCACGGGGCAACTCCACCTGTGGAGGTGCCTTAGGGGGCTGTATATCCGTCAAGGTGCCCTGATGTTTTGATGTTCCGGGGCGCCTCACCAAAGACGGCACTTATGGCACTTGCGGTGGTTTTTGTGGGTATTCAGCACTATAGAATGAGCTGCTAGCCTCACACACCATCGGACCCCACCCAGGGCCAGTAAAGGTGCGTAAATGCGTTTCCCCGCTGTTCGTTTGTCCTCCTATCCTGTAAGTTACAATTGCCGTATTTACAGTTTGGTCGTGTTTTGAGAACAGGCAGGTGCCTGTCGCTATAGACTCCCAATATTTTTGCTGTTAGCAAAATACTCTCATTTGCTCATAACTCTTTGATATTATAATTAGGTACTACAAAAATAAAAATAATGCCGTCTCCACAGTTTTGTCCTTTAAATATTGGCTCTCAATGTTTCTGCTGCCCGAAAAGTACGCTTATTGACATTTACCTGTGTGGCATTATGTTTAGCGAGTTCAGATGTTTATGTATGCATAAGAAATTTGATTTCTCATGCATACAAAAACATCTGAGCTAGTAGCCACTTATTTTTCTTACATCACAAGAGCTGTCTGTGATTTTATTGCTAGTCACCTATGAACTTACTTAGCTCATTGTTTAAGTGTTTTGCTGCGCCAATGTCCTACCATGTAAACTTCTTTATCTTTTACTGGAAGTTTCATCAAGTTATTTTGTTTGGACCTGAAGTTACGCTTTGGACCAAGAGGAGCACAATGCAGCATCATCCGGTTCCAGTTCCATCAAGTCGGTCTATTCTATTCTATAAAATAAAGCCTCCCAAAGCAGTCCGTATGTGATCGATTTTCTCAAAATCTTCGAAACCGATTCTCATACGATTTTCATATATGGATTCGCGAGGCAGGTTTGAGTGTATGATCTATTCGGGCCAAGCCGTAGCGGAGCGGGGTGGCGTATTAAAGTACGCACAGGTTTGCTGTAAAGTTAGGAATGTCGTCTATTCCATACGCCGTAGCGTGACGTTCCTGCAGATAAAAAATAATACTATGAACCCTTACATAATTGTGTTAAAGGATAATAACATTGACTTCCAGACCATTCCCTGTCACAAAGACAACAGATGTAAGTTAGTCAATCAATTGCGCCATATGCGTGTCCATCTGTACGCATATAACGAAGCTGAAGAGTTTACTTTGGAACTACAGATCGGATTTTAGAAAAAAAAAATGTCTTTTTTTTTACAGAATAAGGGGGCACGAGCAATTTTAGCCTTTCGATGACTCCCGATACAAATAGACATCCACATGAATGTTACCTTTTTTGTAGCATAATGGGGCAAGGGAGAAATCGGCGGCTTTTGATGACTACCGACTCCTATGGACATTCGCATGATTGTTACGCAGATGCGTTGCCGTACTATTATTCCCCCCCCCATGGGCCACCAGATACTCACACACCACATGAAACACGACAGCGACGCTGTCACTTTACGGCGGTATTATGTGAGCGAGAGGCACCTCCCCGGTCGTGGCGGCCCAATTCGTTTGCATGGGAGACGCACGAAACGCGACAGCTGTCACGTTACGATCGTGCAGGCACAGTTGCAGGCAGCATGGTAAAGCTACATTCCTAAGAAAAGTTACATACTAAACTTATATATTATGACGTTAAGGCCAAAACGACGGGAGTTACGCGGTTACGAGGGCATGTCTGGAGATATTTTTCATTTTTGTTGAAAACCAACCTATGGCATCACAAGTGGGATTTGAAAAAATATTATTATACACATACATACATACATACATACATACATACACATATATGTACATACATACATACATACATACATACATACATACATACATACATACATACACACATACACACATACATACATACATACATGTTAATAGCTATATATGAGCCGGTCGTCAAAGAAGTAACTATTAATCAGAAGTTATATATAATATGACTTGTAATCAAATATGAATTTTAAAATATTCTAGCACTAAAAACCACATTTTTTTTCTTGTCAAACGTGTTTTATTCACATATCAAGTTTTGTATTATAGACCAGTAGCACACCGTGGTTTCACTCGCAGAACCCTTGACCAATGGCCAATGGCCAACGGCCGTATTGTCATAGTATTTAGACTACAACCTTCCCGTGGAATGGAGCTCGCATACACATACTTTTCCATGAATGCAAAATTTAGAGGAATCGCAACTTGTATCACACCCCACCGCCTACTCCCTAACCGCACGTGTTGCGGCAGTACAGCTAGCTAGCTATAGCATATCATGTCTGTAACATCCACTTCCACGGTCGTTCCAATGCAATTAACTGCAATGCCCATCGCCTCTTACAACTTGGTTTTCCCACTTCACTGAGCATAAAAATAAATTCGCCTCAATATTATAATAAAACTACTTTAACGGATTCTATCGCGGTTTATTTCTTATTAAATTATTCTTCATGGTGTACTCGACATAGCTGTCGTTTTGTAAAATACTTAATATACCGCGATAAAATCACAGTAGTTTTACTATAACGTGTAACATTCGCATAAGCCTAAGAAATCGCCTCAATTGATGTTGAAATCCAACAATTCGGTAAAGAGCCCTCGTTCTGAGAACAGCGCGTTTTAGAACCAAGGTCTTGTGAGCGTCGAGCTTGCGTAACGCCCGGGAGCCAGTGCAGATAGATCCGAGAAGTGGAACTTACGCTAACATGCGCTAGATAGTTATCCCCTCCTTCCCGTACTATATATAGTACGAGGAGAACCGAGTAAGTGGAGCGGAGAACAACCAATGCCCATAGATATTAACGTAATTGTCTTGTAGATGCGCTGCCCTCCAAGGCCATTAGTGAAGAGGCAAATTCTAACCAACATGCAGGGTTGTTTCACAGGTTAGCGGTTAATTACATGGGCCATACATTAAAACCTTCCTCGAGAACCACACAAAAATCGGTGAAAGGTTTTCTCAAAATCTATTTGAGAAAATCTATCACGTACAGACAAAAACCTTTTGGGGATTTTGTTTTATATACAAGCAGAAGATAGGCATCACTTTGCAGATATCTATGCGTCGGTAGTTAACTCAGATATAACAACATCTTAAATAATATCAAATTAAATGGAACTTATTCAATCATTCAAAAGAGGCTTTTTAACATCACCACCGTGCATAGAAGCTGGGCTTCACCTGACTGCGCTCTCATTTCTCGGTTTATAGTCAACACAGGCCACTCGGGAGCAGCAGTGGTGGGTAGGAGTGGTGGGTCATGCCTGTCGAAAAAGTTAAACGCGTATATCAAGCAACATATAAAACATTACCCTAAAAAGTTCAAGTGTACGTCACGACAATGTGCATATCTACTGGACTTACGCGTTGTGGACGTACCAGCACACCTCTGCCTACCTCTTCGGGAATAATTTTCTTTTTACATGCAAAATCTACGGAACGGATTAGGTTGGGCTCAGTTTTAGATTACAAAATAGCCTTCAAATTAGTTATTCCCTTGGGAAATATTTTGCGTCAGTATAATCGCGGCACTGAGCCAGTTTATTATTACTATTCTGGGGGTAGTTATAAAAAATATTTAGAAGAACATGTGCGTATATCTACGTAATTATATAATGTGACGTCTCGAAATTCGTATAGACCACGGACGGGCAATAGTGTTATGGACAGTGAGATAAAACACTCTGGAAGAAGCGGGCGACGGCGTAAGACAGGGAAGAAAGTTCGTAGCCAGCGAACCGATTATAATTATGGTTGTATGTATGTTTATATTTATACAACTATATTTACCCCTTGACAGTGAAATTCTGCCGCCAAGCGCACACGGTAGAAGTTCGAAAAAGTATTCCGAAATAATGCCTCTTGGTAGTAACGTGCACATTTCTACCGAGTTTCCAAACTTAGCTTTTTGACGTTTAGAGAATAATATCGATGCCTAAAGGTAACATGGCATAAGCGATAATTCGATAAAAGGTTATGAATGCCATCCAAATTTCTTTAAAAAAACCGCACTTAGAAATTTCTGTGATTGTTATTTTTTTATAGAATACCCGTATTCTATATATCTATATAAAAGCCTCAAGATTGCTCGTTGGCACCCCGGCTAACGAGCAATCTGAGACTTTTATACGAGTATCGGTAGTCGTCCTACTATTCGCATCCATCCCGGACCGGCTACTGTACATAAGTATAGCGTATACCATAATTAACTGTGGAGGCCGAAATGTCAATGCCATAAATATTTAAAAGCAAAAGTACACACTTTTTAAACGTTTCCGTACTTGCTGTAATTGTAATAGCATTTTCCGGTACAGGAAACGCAGCACGCAGCTTTAAAAAAAAAAACACATTTACAAATAACAAGATAAGTGAACGGGGATCAAAGTCTTCCACAATTTTTCGACTTTTTTTCTTCAAAATGAACGATGACTATTTTAAGTTTCGTTGTTGTTTTTTTATTGCAATACGAGTAACCGTTCCAGAATGCGGTCTCATTCGTTTTACGATACTTCAATTCCTCTTATAAAATTATTCTTATTATTTTTTTTTTTTATTGATGTAATGGAATATAAGACATTTCTGGCAACTCTATCTCTATTTAATTATTTATTAGGGATGCGGTTGGCGTGATCACTACGAGAGAAAAATCTCGGGTGCTGTTATTAACACATAATTTAAACGTTTAAATTCGAACTATTAAACATTTTGTTAAAGCAAAAGGGGGCAAACAAGTAATCGGAGCCTTGTGACGACCGACGCCTACGGACATTTGCATTGTTACGCAGATGCGTTGCCCTGATATCATCTCTACAGAGGGCCACCGGCTACTCACAAACTACACGAAACGCGACACTGAAGATGTCACTTTACGGCGGTATTATGTGAGCGAGAGGTACTTTCACGGTCGTGTCGGCCCAATTCCGTTGCATTGAAAGATGTAGTGGCATGCATCATGCATGGCACTGCCTCCTCCTATGCAGCATGGCACTACCTCTTCCTATAATAAGGCAACATTTTTTCCGAGCAAAGTAGCATATAAACGGAACCATGGCATAATCAGACTGACCTACTTGAATGAAGGCTATTGCTTTCAACGTGGTTTGTGAGTGAGAAGGAGCGGATATTTATGGGCGAGACACCATCAGGTTAAACGTTTTCGTTTGACCGACGAAATAAGATGGAAATTCCCAATCGTGTGTCGCCTAACTCGTTTATTCATGACACAATTGCACATGATCGTTTCCGTAAATCACTGTAAAGTGACATAAATGACACAAAATTTTCCATTACCTACTATAAGCATTCTTCTCATTTCTGCGGGACAGTCCCTCTTTCGACACCGGGCCCAGTCTTATCCGTATCGTAATATATCCTCAGAAGCGGCTCCTCTTCTTTTTTTATAGCATAATTTCATAGCGCTTTACGGTACCTACCAAAGGACTAAGCTAACGTGGAGTGGCAGGCAGGAAGTATCCGAAACGACAAAGAAAAGCTTTAATAATCTATTTAAACAATTTTATTTTTCAACGTAGTTTCCTTCTACCTCGATACATTTAGTCCAGCGCTTCACTAATGCTGTGTCACCAGTTTGATAAAATGTTTTCTCTAACCCCACAATGTACTCGTCTACGGCGACAATGACATCCTCTTCTGGTGAAAATCTTCGGCCGCCTAATTATTTCTTTAGAGTCGGGCATAAGTGGACGTCTCACGGGACCAGGTCTGGGTAATAGGGGGGATGCGGTAACAATTCGAACCGCAATTCATGGAGTTCGGCAACTGCAACCCTTGGCGAGTGCACAGGTGCGTTGTCGTGGTGGAATAAGGCAGTCTTTTTGGCTAAACGAGGTCGGGTCGTTCCCGTCGAATTTTTGCTTGCAGTAAGCTTGCACAATACTCTCAATTTATTGTTTTTCCTCTTTGCAAACAATCCACTAAAATAGCCTCTCGAGCATCCCAAGAAACAGTCGCCATCACTTTGCCGGCCGACGAAACCGTTTTCGCTTTCTTCAGCGCAGGGTTTCGCTCTCAGTCCACTGCCTAGATTGTTATTCTGTTTCAGGAGTATAATGATGTATCCATGTGTCATCTACTGTCACACTCATTATTATCACGCTTAAACAGCGCCATACATTCCGATGAATCGTCCACTCGACGTTGCTTTTGGTTAACAGTGAGCAAGCGCAGCACCCGTCGCGCGCAAATCTTTTTAATGCGCAAATGTTCCAAACGCGTTCAGGGGTTATGCTTACCATCTCTGCTATCTGCTGCAACTTTAAGCGCCGATCATTCAAAACGATTTTTTGATAATGTCCGAATTCGTGACTTTATTTGGACAGACCTATTGGCATCTTCGCAGCTCTGTCTCCCACGGTTAAAAATCAGTTACGCAGGTGTGAATTGCACTCAATACAGGAGCAATATTATCTAAACACTGTCTAGCTTGACTTGAATCTGGCTTGGTGTTTTCCCTTTTAAAGCGTATTTTGTCACCGCACGAATTTCTTTTCTTTCAATTGTTGAGAAAATCTACGGCATAGAAAGTTCTAGGTCCCCACACACAAATTCTATCGGTTCGAATAAATTCAAATTTGGAGTCCTACTTTCGAAAAGATGATGGAACATAATCTAGTAAATTTTGTTTGCTTTTTTTAAGTTTTTCGTTTCAGCTAGTTATCAATCAGCCATAGTATTATAAATGTACATATGTGATAGCGGATATTTACACTTTACAAGGTACCATCCTGCCAAATTTCAAGTTTGTAGGTGCTATAGTTTCTGTGATTTCGTGATTAATCTGTGCGTGGTATTTCGTGTGTACTAAATGTTATACATCCGAGCGTTTTTGAAAATAATTTATAGCCTGTGGTCATCAATGATAGTGCTTCATCAAATCGACGTTGTTCTGTCACAAATTCTATTTGTGTCTGTCGTGGTGACGTGGAATATTTACGAGGCCGAAACAAATGATTTTTATATTTTTGTAAATGATTTTTGCCACGTTTCGTGAAATATCCGCTAATTAAACTGGAAGGGTCTGCTAGTTTTTTATACATATAAATATGTAGTTTACACATTTTTTTATAGTATAGGAGGCAAACGAGCAATCGGAGCCTCTTTTGCGACTACCGACGCCCATGTAAAGTTATTCCTATCAAGCGCATACATCAAAATCAAGTAAGTTGTACAGAACCCCCACATCTTAGTTTACGCCCGCAAAAACATCCGAACAACTTAATTAATGTACTAAACTGCACCGCAGCGCATCGGAATACAGTAAATAATTTTGATTACGCAATTATAATATGCTTGTACGTTTATTTATTACGTGTTTATTTCTGAAGGATGAAGGACAATGTTTTTTTATAGAATAAAGGGAGTAGTCGGACCATTTGAACCACTACCAACACCCACAGACATCTAAATTACTGTAATGCGGATTTCTTGCCCTCTACTCCTCCTCCACTGCAATGAGCCACCTGATTCTCGCAAACATGGCATGTTAGTGAGAGGTACCTCCCCGGACGTGCTGACCCAATTCTGCTGCAAAGATGAATGTGGCACTGCCTCTTAATTTTGTAATGGGTACAATATGCGAAACGTTACCCTTTCTATCTTCAGTAATTTATGTCTCACACTCAACTTTCGTTGACTTCGTTTCCGTAACGCTCTCGTCAGGCACTACTTACGACTACTGACCGACTGTGGAGCTATCCACAAGTCGAGCCACCACAAAGTATTGAAGTTTTATACAAATTGATTTTTGAATTTTTGAAGAATCAAAACAACACACATTGAAGGGGATGAGTAAAGGGGGGCAACGTATCGACATAGTTAGTAATTATGCGGATGTTCATGGGCGAACGTACAGGACCTAAGGCTCTGATTTCTCGTTTTCCTCAAGATACTATGAAACACCGAAAATAATTTTAGATTAATTTATTCAAACGCATGTTCTGTCGTTTCTGTTATTTATAGCAGCCATGGCTATTGAACCGGTTCTCAAGGTCAGCGATGGACGACGTATGACGACGTATCCACGGAACTTGGCTCGCACACTGCCGTGCGCGATAATCATGGCACTCTTCCGTTGTCGTCACAAAGGTCGCGGAGTGCAGGAACAATGTTTATTGATCGTGCCCATACAAGGGCGAACTGAAGGTCCATAGCTAATTGCCTGTTTCATCATCACAAAAGGTTTTCTTAATATTAACTTTTCATATAAATAAATAAAAATAAAATAACTTCATTTGTAACGTGACATACGAAAAAAATAAGCGAAGAGAAATATGGTGGAAGAAAACAAGAGTTATTGTACAAAAATTACAAAACATACTTAATTTGCAAAGGGAACACAATAAAAGACACTTAGATAAAAAGAGTCTCACAAATTTTATCCATTTGGACACCTTACAAAATGTCGGGACCTCGGCATAAATCAGAACTAAGGTTCTGACACTGATTTTCAGGTTCACCTATTATTTATGTTCTTCCCCCTCTGGCAACAGTTTTATTTGTATTTATTTGTGTATTTCAGGACATGACACGAATGAGAACATTACGACGTAAAACTATAGCAAATAACATCCAATTTGTTTTTTTTTTCATTGCTCACTTTCCACATTACATACACATGCACATACATATACATACACATACACACACATACATACACATGTACAAACATATACATACACACATATATATATATATATATATATATATATATATACACACATTCATACACATATATACACATATGTATATATATACACATGCAAACAATATACATACATAAACATACACACACGTAATATATTACATACAATACTATCGCGTAGTGAACAATGATGTCTGATATTTCATAACTGATTATTGGGTAAAACTGTAACTAATGAATTTGAGTGTCTAATAAATACTTTTTATAATGTCGTTTAAACGTTGGTTTATAAGAAATATCGCGCCATGGAGGCGGAAGATTATTCCAACACTTGGAAGTTGCATATTTAAAGCTGCCCCTGAGTGCAGCTGTACGGTGAGCGTGTGTGCATACTGTGTAATGTGCATATCTCGTGCGATGCGTTGTGTTCATGTCTCTTGTCCAGTCCAATCTCATCATTTCTTTGTCATGTTTGTAAGCTATGATCAGGGCCCCGTCGTTTACTCATGTACTCCACCCCCTAAAAAGTACATTTAGGGGTGGAACAGATTCCACCCCTGAATGTGTGTTACCAGAGGTAACATCGGGTAATAATAGCAAAAATATTAATGTTGTCCTAGCCGAATATCGGCTAGAGCGGCCATAGCTATTGCGAAGTGATATCTGTGCGAGACAGAATACAGGTCACAAGTGTTTGCGCAGACACAAGTGCACTCTCTATTCCCTCATTCTCCTATTCCGATGGGACGGCAGTCCGACACGACCGGAGAGAAATTAGGCGCAGGACCAACAGCTTGACGTGCTCTCCGAGGCACGGGGGTGTAACACCGCCAACTTCCTAACTCCGGACAGTTATTAGAATTTGAAATATCCTAATAGCACTTTTCGTGTGGTCTAACCCGGGGTTCAAACCCGGGATCTCACATCTGTGGCTGAATATTTTTACCACTGGACCACGAGGTTACCGTTAGTGAACACCTAAATTCTAAAAAAAAACCCTCTAATGGAAAATTTCAAATTCCACCTGCGCTTTCTGTGACGTTGTAATACGGCCTAATACGGCCGCTTTATGGCGGTAACGCTTTGATAAGAACCAGAAAAACCAGATTTAGAATGTTATTGTATTTTTTGGAAAATTCCACCTCGACTATGTTGTGTGTGAAACAGTGGAGACATACATATGTATATGTGCTTAGTCTATCTTGTCTTAGAAAGAACATGCGGTACTTACGGTGGCGTGGTGGTGGGTGCAGCGGTCACCTTCGGCGCTCCAGGTACCTCACAGCACACCACAGGCTCCGTCTGCTTGAAGGAGCATATCTGGAATAGTTTCTTTGTCATTATGGAACCAAAACGTTCATTGTATCCATTTTATTTACAAAAATACAAGATATCCGATTTCATATTCAACTGTCATTGTAAAGCATCCGTGATTCTACAAAAACACATTTCTACCCAATGTCGACCTAACGTGTATGGTTTTAAGTTTTTTTTCTACGATGCAGATTCTATTTAAAACATGTGCAAAAGTAGTTTCCTTGAAATGTCAACCTTAGAAACGCGCGTTAAGTTGTAAAAACCGCTTAATGTGTTTATGTTCTTTTTACAAAGTGCAAAATTTGACAGCTCCACATTTCTTATATGGACGATTCGTATAACGCATTTGTTGTTCTACAATCATCATCATTATCAGCCCTTATCGGTCCACTGCTGGACGTAGGCCTCTTTCAATGAACGCCAAGACGGCCGATCTCCTGCTACTCGCTTTCATCCCGGACCGGCCACTGCACGGAGATCGTCTTCCCACCTGGTGAAAGGTCGAGCGATACTTCGTTTCCCTAAACGCATTGTTATGTTATCTATTATTTAAATTTAAATAATACTACATAAAAAATATTTAGTTAAACATAAACAGCACGTATAAAATAACTGGAGGCCCATTGGAGGGGGGAAGGAAATTAGTGCAACGGATGTGCGTGAGTTAATCATGCGGATGTATATGGGCGTCGGTAGAATTCAAAGGGCTACGATTGTTCATTTGTATTATATTATATACTGTAAAACCATTTTCAAAAAGTATGTGATTTATCTCTTAAATAACTAGCAATTACAGCAAGCATGTAACCTTGATGAATCTTCGCGTAAATAATAATTTTAAACTTCTAAGGAAAACACAAGAGATTTACTATAGACATTATCTGGCAAAAAAGACGTCAATTTGCTTGGCTTATTGATCCGAGGAAAGATCTTTGATCCCAATTCTGGCTTCATCTGATAAGTTTGTACGTATTATAGAGAATATGATCCATTCATCATTATCAGCCCCTATCGGCCCAACGCTGGACACACGTATGTTTCAATGAACGCTAAGACGACAAATAAAACAAAAATAAAATACCAACGGAATAACATACTGTGAGAAAATCTTTAGGCGACTGAGCACCTTCTCGAGTCGTACATATCAAAATATGAAAGAGATTAAAATTTAGTTCCATTGTGGCAGTAGCCTCTATACCAAAAAAAAAAAAGAACTGATTTTTAGTGGCAATTGTGCAGACTAATATGTATATCTGTCAAGGTGTCAGCATAGTGTGCCTTGTGATGACAGGTGACAGCTGATGCATGTGTTAGACACAGTACGGCTGCAAAGGCCATGAGATGAGGACTCCTTGGGTGTGTTTCTTATAGCACAAGGGGACAGATGAGAAATCGGAGGCTTTTGATGACTACCGTTGCCTATGGACATTCGCATGATTGTTACGCAGAGGCGTTGACCTCCTATCACCCTCCCCCCCCCAAAAACAGGCTACTCACAAGTCGCACGTGACGCGACAGCGACGCTGTTACGCCGTTATCATGTGAGCGAGAGGTACTTCCCCGGTCGCGTCGGCCCGATTCCGTTGCATAGGAGGATGTAGTGTCATGCACTATGCATACCTCATCCTATGCAGAATGGCACTACCTCTACCTAAAACCTGTGATGTGTTAAAGCTCGCCATTGTACACGTAATGTTCCTTACCTAGAGTCTATCAATTAGGAGAAAGAAATTGCAACTTAAATGAGTTTTAGAGCTTTCGACTACACATGCTAACAGACTGCTAGCTTGATATGAAGATGAACGTGACGTCATTTTTGATTAAACTTAACGAGCACAAAATTTCTATATTCTATTTCATAGTAGCATTAAATTAACACAATAGAGGCGTTTAATTTTGAGGTGTCTCCAGTATACCTATACTGCTATCTTTTTATATACGTCTCTTTTATCCACCCTCCAATGCGCTAACCAGACGAACCGAGTAATACGCGAAGGCAGGCATGGACTCTCACGTAATAGTGACTTCTAAGGTTTCTGCAATTTTGTGTGGTAACTCTCCACAAGGGAAGAGGCGTATATACTGGTACGGATACCCAGAACGAATGCAGTTTGCCTTATCCGAAAGATATTTTCGATACTACTAACTTCGATAGCACTAATTAAAGATATTTATTTATGTTTTTTTTAATATAATATATCCTAGATATATAGAAGTATCCCGGGCCGGCTACTGCACGGAAATCGTCTGTCCACCTGGTAAGCGGTCGACCAACAACTTCGTTTTCCTAAACGCAAATAAATATTGATGTCTTAAGTTTACGCGAATGTTAAACATTACAATAAAACTACTTTTACGGATTTTATCGCGGTTTATTAAATTATTTATGTAGCCCAACGTTTCAGAAGTTTTACAGCAACCATGGTACTTATGAGTCCACCCGTGACCTTGGTTGCTGTGAAGCTATAAAATCCATAAAAGTAGTTTTATGGTAATGCAAATAAATCTATCAAATGCCAGTAAATATTTTATTACCGGATATTCATACTGGGTTTACGGCGTTACCCGTACCTGAGAGGCCGGGTAATCGATTATGCAGGTATGTCTCATATCTGATCACCATATCCAAGCTATCCAGATAACTGGTTGATTGTGTGAAGCGACCGGCTACTGAAAGGGCACCCGAAGGTGCTTCCAAAATTTTCGTCAGTGCACTTTGGTACTTAACAGTGAAGATTTATACTCTAGAATATTCCCTATGGGATAACGCTAAAGTATCCGTGTGAAACGATAGCGCGATGCAATTTGATAGCGGCGCCATCTAGATCGGAGTTTGGAACTAAATAATATCTATCCTGTACATATGTACGTACGATGCAAGGACAGACGAGAAATCGGAGCTATTTGGTAACTACCGACGCCCATATAAATCCTCACAACGGTCATCTTGGCAAAATTATCCAACTTCACTTGTTCTACAGGATTATCAATTTTTTTATTACATTAAAATGAAGACCGGAAGCTAAAGCTTTAAGTGGCATCCATGGCATGGCATGCACTAAAGAAGTTAAAAGGTCATCAACCGCACGCCCATCAGGATGCTGTCATAACCGTTCGTTGCTTAAATCTTCGAATTTGTCGCAAAATCATAAAATTTACGGTCTTCTTCTTTATCCTAGCTTCATCCCGTTTCTATATCAGATAGCAACGTGGTCTGCTACCTAATCAAGGGGATTTGAGTGCGCGAGTTTTTACAACTCTATCTCAGTTTTGACCTCTACAACTCAGAAGGCAAACCAGATCCAAATCTTAGATTAGGTCAAATTTGAATACACGAATCCGATGCTTTGCGTACGTGCACTCAGAACAGGTACTTGAGATAAAAAAAATCATTGTTACACGGTCGGGATCGAACCTGGATCAACCTTTACGGTAATGATGATTTAATGTAAAAAAATATTTTGAAATTTAAAATTGTTTAAAAAACAGATCGTAATTTACGGACCTTTCAGGAAAAAAATTATTCACCAAAATACATATTATAGGATTCGGATACGGAAAGCCATAAATATCATAAATGGATAAAATACTCTACAACGGATGGCCTTTGACAGATCTGGCGCTTGCGTAGGGAGTGGTAATACATTCCAGATTAACTGTGGATCATTGATATACAAAAATACCAAGATACACAGACTCAAAACCTTCCGTATAAAAGATGTGCACATATTGATATCTAAAGTTTACGCGAATGTTACTCATTACAACAAAATTACTTTGACGGATTTTAGCACGGTTTATTTAATTATTTTACCAGCCCGACGTTTCAGGAGCTTTACGGCAACCATGGTCACGGGTGGACATGTCAAATATTGAACTCTGTAAAAACAACTTTATCATCCGCGCTAGGTTGACTATGTAAAATTGTACGTATAGATTATGCACCTATTTCAAATAGAATCTGCTTCGTAAAAAACTACTTATAATTATGTTAAGGTTGACTTTACATAAAATATGTTTGTGTATATCACGGATGCATTAGAATGGCTGTTCAGTATGAGATCGTGTATCTCGTATTTTTGTTAATCAATGCTGCGAAACATTACGGAATCATGCTTTATTTGCAAATTCAACTCATGTATGATTGGTTGTTTCGGTGTTGTGAATTGATATTGAATGTATACTAATATTATAAAGAGTTCATTTGTGAACAGTTCGTTTGGTAGTTCGCGCTAATCTCAGGAATATTGGTGCTATTTGCAAAATTGTCTGAACTAAGTTCGGTGTTCAATAGGCTATTAAACGAGGAAACCTATAAGCTATATATTTAATAACAGGTCATACTGCATTGTAGTGGACACGGCCGACACGACCGGGGAGGTACCTCTCGCTTACATTATACCACTAATGATATATATAATATACTAGCTGTCCCGACGTCGTTCTGTCATAAATTCAACTTGTTGTCATTGTAACGTGTCATTAAAGAAATGTTAAGGGTGAACAACCCGTATCTCTCAGGGGCATGAAAAATATAATAGCAGCCAGTTCTCAAACATACTGAATATGCATATAAAATTTGGTAAAAATCGGTAAATCCGTTTTGGAGGACTAAGGTGACTAACATTGTGACACGAGATTCTTATATACTCGTAGGTAGGAGATAAGATATTATATAAATCATATGCATAAAAAACATGTATGCATGATTGAAGACGGCTGAGTGAAATTCCGCCAGAAACTGTTCCGTGTTATACGTCATTCAAAAAGGCCTCTTTGACACATTTTAATTCCTAATTTTAACACTCACGGCATTGCCACTACATCCTCCTATGCAACGGAATTGGGCCGGCACGCCCGGGGAAGTACCTCTCGCTCACTCGATATCGGTCGCTGTTGCGTTTCGTTCGGTATGTGATAGGCGGTGGCCCAAGGGGTGTGGGGATGGCAGTAGGGCAACGCATCTGCGTAACAATCATGCGTATGTCCATGGGCGGCGGTAGTCATCGAGAGGCTCTGATTTCCCGTCTGCTATAAAAAAATAATTGTTCGACATGAATACAGGGAAATATGACCACAGAGACAAAACACGATTATTTTTTTCATTTGCACAATGAGGTTAAACGTTTGCCGTCATGTTGAAGAACGTCTTCGTACGCCGCAAATAAAGTCCAAACAGCTCTGCTTTTGAAAATGACTAGCCGTAATGTAATACGGCGATTTATACAATGCGACTATGACACCCCGTTTGTGGCGGTACCTCTTACAAATGACTCATATTAATCACATCCAGACGGAACCTTTGCAACAGATATTCGTAATTTACTTGACACATAAGTTCCTAATACGTACTTAATTGGTATTTTAATTGGAACCTGTGACACTAACATTAATTAAACATTATGGAACTTACCAGGGCTTATCACAAAAGTAATTTGCATTTATTTTTGAATGTTTTTGCGAAAATACACAAATCGTAAGTATTGGCTTAAATTGACCAAACCATAATTAAGATCAAAATGTGTGCAATTTTGTGAAAGAGTGCCATGCTGCATAGGAAGAGGTAGTGCTATGCATGGTACACGACACTACATCCTCCTATGCTACGGAATTGTGTCGGCACCACCGGAGACCTCTCGCTGACTTGACAGCGTCGCTGTCGCGTTTCGTGCTGTGGTTCGTAAATAGCCGGTGGTCCATTGGGGGGGGGGGGGTTATCCATTTGTAGTAGTGTGATGACTACCTACGATGCCCCCTTATACATTAAGAAGGCTTTTCCATTTGCCCCTCTTCTTATCGAAAAGATTGTTAAAACTTATGTTGATATAGAATATAAAGGCTTCTAAAATGATTTTTATAAATTTTCCGCTGACGTAATTGTGTATGACAACAGTTTTTGTGGTTACGGAGTTAAGGGGGCGAGAGGTCAGCCATGTTACAAAATGGCTGCCTAATTTGTCTTTAATATTTAAACTTCCTCAATATCAGAAGGTTGCGTTTTTATTATCATTGTCTTGAAATATTTTTGTCGGAGAGACGCGAGACTTAATGTTACGCTAACCTGGCTTGGCCTCGCGGAATTACGCGCGAAATATCCCGAGAGAAACCTCATCTTTTTCATCAAAGATCTCTTCGGCATAAACGTTCTTCTTTTTAGTAGGAGGCAGTGCCATGCTGTATTTTTGCGGATTGAGCCCGCACCAGGAAGGTACCTCTCGCTCACTTGATACCGGCGTAAGATGACAGCTTAGCTGTCGCATTTCGTGCGGTATTGGAGTGGCCTGTTGCCCTTTGGAGGAGGAAAGAAGGACGAGGCATTTGAATAATTACTAAGCGCATAAACATATGTGACATCGGTAGTAATATCTACTGCTTGTTTGTCCCCCCATACTATAAAAAAATGCCGATTGTAATATAGATCGCACTAATGCGAAATTACCGACAACTAAATTTCGGACTTTTTCGTGAATGAATAACAAGGCATTTAACTAGCGATCCATCCCGGCTTCGCCCGTGAATAACAATCGATTTATATACATCTGAACCTTCCTCGGGAACCGGTCTATCCATAGGTGAAAACCGCATGTAAATCTGTTGAGTAGATTTCGAGAAAATCGATCAAATTTTGCGGACTTTATTTTATAATAAACGAGTTATACGCCCTGGCACCACCCGTTACTAACAGGGGCTAAATTGTACGTTAACCTACGGGAGTCTCTATATCCATGGGTGAAAATCATATGACGGATTTCGTCCAAAAGTAATTAGTATTAAGTTTACGCGAATGTTACTCTTTATAATGAAATTACTTTTACGGATTTTATCACGGTTTATCTCATTATTTAACTAGACCGTCGTGTCAAGAGCCTAACAGCAACGACGATCACGGGTGGTGTGACTCGTCCGCCCGTGAAATAAACCGCGATAAAATCCGTAAAAGTAATCCGTTCAATAGATTTTATATAAAAATCCGTAAAGGTAGTTCCATTGTAATCCGTTCAATAGATTTTATATAGAAAATTTTAAAGTGTCAAAGACTGGTTTCACCGTCTCTTGTTACGATATAACCTAGTAAGACGAAAATACTTAAATTTTAACTACCACACAAATGCTTCATGTTGATAATTTCTAACAGGAACTTGTGAAACTGAAAATTGCATTTTATTTGCCACTTAAGTTCCTAATACAACTTTAGCAGCAACCTGTGAAACAGGCACACAAGCTTCTCCCCGTAACTTTATGTTTGGGGATTTTAACGGCATATTAAAATTAAAACCAGAACAACAACACATAGTGACATTTGAAAGGGAGAGTAGAGGTAATAATGATAATGTCATCCTAGCCGATTTTCGGCAACGGCGGCCATCTTTATAGACATTAGCCAACTGCGCAGGACGTATTATACTCGTAGTACACCAGTGTGTGCGCAGCTACAAGTGCATTCCCTTTTCCATCATTTTCCTATTCCGATGGGACGACACTCTTACTCGACCGAATCGTAAAAGGCACTGATTACGCGTTTGCCTCTCTATACTATAAAAAAAAAAAACCGAAAAAAGTGCACAACTCCCACTCCCAAAATATATTAATTGGCCATTCCCGTATGACAGTAATAAGTTTATTGCTTTTGTCTTTGACGTAGTTTTAGAGTGCGTCATGCGGCCAGTTTATCAAGTTTTGAGCAATCCACTCGGTAATGGAGTTTTAAAATTAACAATTCGATTAAATATCGATTTTGTACCGTCCGTGAATCGCGAGGGATTTTGCCCTTCTCTGTATGTGGTCCAAGGCCGAAATTGCAATGTGTCGTTTTTTTGCAAAACGACGTGTTTCGTAATTCTCTCGCATTAATCATAATTACACTTCTTGGTTGATATGTCCTACATCAATATTGTAAATTATCAAATTAACAGAAAATAAATTTGTTTATAATCATGTATATTAAAATTCTAATAAAATTATTATAACTAGTATCACCCCGCAGTTTCACCCGTGTCACTCCAGTCCCATTAGCCTCGATGGCTCGTCTGTCCCCCTATTCTATAAAAAAGTATACGGTAGGGAACCGAAAAAAAAAAAATATTATTAAATACAAGGGTGCATCTAAAAGTTCTAAGCCTGACCAAGAAAATGAAAGAAAAGTGGATCAAAATTTAGTTTTATTTTTCGACATAGTCTCCATCTAGTTCAACACACTTCTTCCACCTGACCTGTAACTTGTTTATCCCCTCGAAAAAAAAAGATTCCGGAAGGTCGGCGAAATAATCGTTTACTGCGACTATCACCTCATCTTTGGTCGAAAATTTCGAGCCACCCAAATGTTTTTTTAAATTTGGAAATAAATGATAATCCGAGGGGGCTAGAACCGGTAAATAAGGTGGGTGGGGCAGCAATTCGTAGCCACAATCATGGATTACAGACATTGTTTCAACCGAAGTGTGGACACGTGCATTGTCTTGATGAACCAACATTTTCTTACTCAACATTCCCGGCCTTTTTTCTTTTATTTCTTCCCGGAGTCTTCGTAAAAGGTTACAATAATAACTAGATTTTATAGTTTGACCTTTCGCTAAATAATCTACAAAAATAAAGCCCTTCGCATCCCAAAAAACAGAAGCCATGACTTTGTTAGTCGACAAAACGACCTTAGCCTTTTTCGGTGTAGGAGAGTCTGATCTTTTCCACTGTTTGGATTGTTGCTTTGATTCAGGAGTATGGTGGTGAACCCAGCTTTCATCCATGGCAACAAATCTAAACAAAAACTAGTAAGATCCGACTACATGTCTTCCATTAAGATTCTTATAACTACAACGCACCGGATCCACATTTCCACTTCTCAAACATGGATTCTCAATTACCACATGATATTCAATTAAGAGGAATAGGGTCATAATCGCCACGTTCAATGGCATTTACTTAATGAAATACATACTATATGATAATTGGCTGGCATATATGGCATATCCTTGGCACACTATTAACCTGCGAATCTTCGACGATATAGCCATACAGAGACATATATAACCATGGGCGGGTTCGATGGTCCAAATTTAACTTGAATATATGGCATTTGAAGGTTTTGTGGATTTGAATTAATTAATTTAATTAGCAGAGAATTCTTTTTCATATATTGTAAGGGGACAAACGAGGATACGGAGTCTTTTTGTTTATTACTATGCCGATGTGTTGGCCTCCTCTTCTCCTGCCCCCAGTGGGTCACCGGCTAATCGCAAACCCCATGAAACGCGACTCCGAGAATGTCACTTTACGCCGGTCTCCGGTGAGTCGCCGGTGACTGATCTCTCCCTCACTTTACACCGGCGTGAGATCATCATCACGTCCTGTCGGCCCAATTCCGCTGCAAGCGTGGCGCTACCACTTATCGAACAATTGCTTTGGGGTTAGCACTGCGATTGACTACACTTATCGAACAATTGCTTTGGGGTTAGCACTGGGATTGACTACACTTATCGAACAATTGCTTTGGGGTTAGCACTGGGATTGACTGCACTTATCGAAAAATTGCTTTGGGGTTAGCACTGGGATTGACTACACTTATCGAACAATTGCTTTGGGGTTAGCACTGGGATTGACTACACTTATCGAACAATTGCTTTGGTGTTAGCACTGGGATTGACTACACTTATCGAACAATTGCTTTGGGGTTAGCACTGGGATTGACTACACTTATCGAACAATTGCTTTGGGGTTAGCACTGGGATTGACTACACATTAAAGCCGCCAACCTGCCCCACAAACAGTTCACAGTATTTATAGTCCAATTCCCCTTTAAAGATCTTGACGGATTTCTATATGAAATTTTGTGCGTATATTTATTACATCTGGATATAACTCAAAGTATAAATAAAATTTTTATCACGATATTTCATGATATCAAAACCACGCACCCCATCTATTACTCTGTAATTTATTATAAAAGAAAAAAAAAATGTTAGTTTGTAGGATATCTCAGGAACTTTTTTTTTGTTGAAGTTTACAAGTTATAAAATTGGAGGTTGTATTTTATAATCATAAGGAGCGGTGAATGCTGGGAGAATGTCGGTAGGCTAGTTCTTAAGAAATTTACTAGTTGAAACTGTTCTAGATTACGTGCCTTATATCATCATCATTATCAGCCCTTATCGGTCCGCTGCTGGACATAGCGCTCTCTCAATAAACGCCAAAACGACCGATCTCCTGCTACTCGCATCCATCTCGGACCGCAACTGCACGGAGATCGTCTTCCCACCTGGTGAACGTACCTTATATGTTATGTGTAATTCTCAGTTAATTTAGTAGCTTTATTATAGTATAGGGGGACAAACGAGAAATCGGAGCCTTTCAACTACTACTGACGCCAATGAACATCAGCATAATTATGCCGATGAGTTGCACAACTTTTCAACCCCTTCCCCAATGGGCCACCGGGTACTCACAAACTACACGAAACGCGACATCGTAGGTGTCACTCTACGGCGGTATCAAGTGAGCGAGAGGTACCTCCTCGGACGTGCCAGCCCAATTCCATTGCATAGGAGGATGTGGTATCATGCACTATGCATGGCGCTACCTCCACCTATGCAGCATGCTAGCTATGGCAACAGTATACAAGAGGTAGTCGCTCACGTAAGCTGCTGAAGTATAAGGTTGTACTTTTCTTATGTCACTTATGTATGTATGTATGTCACTTCAACGTACTCACCAATGTACTCCTGTTCCTGGTAGTCCACGTTCAGACCCACCCGTGCTTCCTGGTAGTCCACGTTCAGACCCACCCGTGCTTCCCGGTAGTCCACGTTCAGACCCACCCGTGCTTCCTGGTAGTCCACGTTCAGACCCACCCGTGCTTCCTGGTAGTCCACGTTCAGACCCACCCGTGCTTCCTGGTAGTCCACGTTTAGACCCACCCGTGCTTCCTGGTAGTCCACGTTCAGACCCACCCGTGCTTCCACGAGATTTGTAAATTACACTTATTTCCAAATGCTCCTGCCATATGCAAAAACGTCGTCGGAAAATCCAGATTTGTGTGTTCAATTTCGACGTAGAATTGGCCGAAATTCGTCAAGCTAAGTTCTAAGAAGTTATGAGCACGCGTGTTTCGCGGGTGAAACCACGAGACCTAGTTTTTGTATTATAGGGGGACAACGCGCAGTCGGAGAATTTCTAAGGCCGGTGGTTGTCAAAGACTACCGACGTCCATAGACAAACGTTACACAGATGTGTTGTCCTCCTGTCCTCTGGGGTGGCCACCTGCTACACACGAATCGCATGAAACGCGATGTCACGTGAGCGAGAACTCCGCGGTCGTGTTGACCCAATTCGGCTAGAATGCAGCACGGCATTACCTCTTACTAGATCTTATAACATGGATGACGATGTCCATGTTATATGACGTCTAAGACAAGACGCGCCTTACGACAGTCGTGGCGTTTCAAAGACACCAACAAAAAAAAAACAGTTTTTTTTCCTTTTCTGGATAATCTCGTATGCGACATGATCATTAAATTTGTGGCCGCGAAGCCTTCGCTAGTTTAAAGTTTATTTTTAATGTCACTAATGATATGCCTTGGCTTTGCCTGCATAATTTATGTTTACACGATGGCTACCAAATGTGTAAGGGTTTTTTTACTAACCTGAACAAGCAGAAGATCGAAGTAGATTGTTGTGGGTGTTCGCCGAATGGCAAAACTAGGTTAGGGATCGAAAGGTGGTCCAACCCCCAACTTCCACATTTATTCGAACTTTTTTTTTGTTGACGCGGGGAAACGCATTTACACGCCTTCACCGGCTCTGGGTCCAGTGGTGTGTGGGTCTCGCGGCACATGATAGTGCCGAATACCCACGAAAACCACCGCGAGTGCCATCACTGCACGATGAGGTGTCCCGGAACAACAGTCATTAGTGCACCTCGACGGCTAGTGATCCCCTAAGGGACCAACTCCACCTCCACAGATGGGGTTGCCCAGTACTACAGAACAACCCCACCGACTTTGGGACAGTGAAATGGGGTGAGGTTCCCATCCTCGCCCAATTTCCCGTGCGCAAAAGCGCCACCTCCTGTTGCTCTTAGGTCCCCTCTTCTTATAAGAGGGGTACCGAGAGCGATTCCCCCTCCTGATCTTTAAGTCCCCTCTTCTTATAAGAGTGGTGCAAAGATCGGTTCAATTAGCTTCGCCTGGGTTCACCCCAGGCTACTAAGCCCTACTGCCTTGGCTTGAACCATGATGGGGATATTTATTATACCTAACTTAACGATTATTATCATGACCGAAGCGACCGCCAGGTCCCTGTTGCTCCGAATTTGACGTTGAGGGGTAGCTCGTGCACGATAGCTACATACATTCTTCCTCTTCCTCGGCCCCTTAATGCTGAGGATCGTAGCCGCATGTTCCTCTCCACTATCGCCTGTTCTGCGATGCATGGTTCGCGCTTTGTTGAGGACCCCCGACAGCCTTTCTCATTTGGTCTAACCATCTTATTGTAGAACGACCTCTAGCGCGTTTGCCTACCATTAGACCCAGTATTATCAGTTTTTGTAGTCGATGCCTAGATGAATGAAAGAAAGATACATAGAAGGACCAAGATGGCATCGGAGCTGATTCAATGGTTCTAAGGCCATTGTCGGCCGGTCAGCGCCGCACTGGAAGGTACATTCCGCTCATGACACTGATGCGAATGATCGGACAGTGTATCAGTCGAAATAGAACTACTAGAAAGAGGTAGTACCATGCTGTATAGGAGGAGGTAATGCATAGTTCATGACACCACATCTTCCTGTGTAACAGAATTGGTCCGGCACGACCGGGGAGGTATATCCAGCTCACATAATACCTTCGTAAAGTGACATTTTCAGCGTCGCGTTTGTGCGGTTTGTGAGTAGCCCATGACCCATTGGAGGGGGAAGGGGTCAAGAAGGGCAACGCATTGGCATGGTAATTATGTGGATGTTCATTGGTGTCGGTAGTCGTAAAAAGGAACCGAAAACTCGTTTGCCCCCATTATACAAAAAAAAAATACTCACGGCTCGGTCATCGTTTTTTTTTCGGAAGGACCTACTACTGGCTGGCGGTGCTATTGCTCCCTCCTCTACAGTTCAGCGGACAAACGAAGACTTTAGTGTCTTCTGGTTTAGGGAGGCGACATGGGGCAGACTCCCCAGATCGTCTCCCTCAGATGGGAAAGCCCATACATCTCGTACCGGCTTATTCTATCGTAATCATTTTTGGTACCGAAAAGGGGAGACGGTCCCCCTACACACACTAGTCGGACGGCGCGCGCACGATGCCGTATAAATTGCGCTGACGTGGATAAGGATTACTGAGCTCGTTTATTGTTTGGCTTATCGGAGGAGGCTCGGTCATCATTCGCATCCTTTCCTAAAATATTGATTCCATATACAGTCAATGCCAAAAGTGCTACAGACAAATATTTAGTAAATTGCTTATGCACACAATGACATTCAACATGATAAATGGCATTCAAACCACGATAATTTTATTTTAAATAAAGTTATCGATGTCTTCAGTTTACGCGGATGTTTCTCATTAAAATAAAACTATTTTCACGGATTTCATTGCGGTTTATTTAATAGCCTAGCCATTCCACCCGTAGCTGTAAAGCTTCTGCGTCGGGAGGGAGTAATTAAAGAGTAGAGAATAATTAAATGAACCGCGCTAAAATCAGTAGAAGTAATTTATTGCGAATAATTCAATTGATGTTCCAAAGTTTCACACGTGCAATACCTATAATTACCGAGTAAAACGTGACATACACATGGACAGATGCACATGACGAAACTATAAGGTGTCCGCTTTTTGCCTTTTAAGTAGCTACGGAATCTTAAAAAAACCAAGGCAATTGACAATTAATTTTTATTGAACAATTCATATAATCACAGTTCTGTGTCGCAGCAATCATGCCGGGATACGACAATGAAGGTGCCACGATATCGATGGAAGACGTCCGGAACCCCGGCTCCATAGTCATTAGCACCATCGAGGAGGACCTCACAGAGCGACGCCAGAGGATGTTCAAGACTCAGAAGTCCACGTTGCACTCCAGAAGGCAGCAGGCCGTGTGTGTACGGAGAGCGAACAAGATTTATGGGAACAAGAGGAACCCTAATGTCATTTTGGATAATCTCAACATGACAGTCCCTAAAGGGACCATGTGAGTATATCCTTTTATATTTATTCACATACACAATTATTATTGACAGGTTTTTTGTCCCAGTTATCATCGACACCAGTATCATCATCATCAGCCGCATGATTTAGACCAAGGAGGGACCTAGAAGGCCCTACCCTACCCTATAAACTTTCCATGATGTACCTAAAGATATATTTATTTCTCTTATATGCCCTCCCTGGTATCGCCCGTGAATAGTTGTGACGAATTATTATCTAGGAAGAGGTAGTGCCATGCATGGTGCATGACACTACATCCTCCTTTGCAACGGAATTGGGTTGGCACGACCGGGGAAGTACCTCTCGCTCTCTTGATACCGGCGGAAAGTGACAACGTCACTGTTACGTTTCGTGCGGTTTGTGAGTAGCCGGTGGCCCATTGGGGGGGTGTGATAGGAGGGCAGTGCATCTGCGTAATAATCATTCGAAAATCCCTGGGCGTTGGTAGTCATAAAATGCTCCGATTTCTAATCCGATTGACAAAAGACTTTCATTGGCAAATGCTCTATCAATGGGCGAAAACCGTATGAAAATCCGCTGAGTAGATTTAGAGAAAATCGATCAAATACACATACAACTTTTAAGGATTTTGTTTTGATACATAAATAAAATATGTTTTGTTGTTGTTATTAACATAATTTTTTTTATAAAAACCTCGATAAGTATTATCTAGTACAAGTAAAATTAGAATAGAATTACTTTATTCAGTGACAATTCTATTCCATTATAAACGCACTGCCCGTTTGCAATTTGCTCTTTGCAATAAATGGTGGCGTATGGAATAATACAATTTACTGTTAAATAGTTTACATTGTTATTAAATAGTTACTTTGTTGTAAACCAGTTGCGCTAGCAATTTATTATTTATGACGTCAATATATTAAGTTGTACTCGCAATATAGTTGACGGAAATTATTGTCACTTCTTGATACAGACAAGTTATACTCAATTAGTATAAATAGCTTCTGTAAGCTTTGTTTCTATGATACGTATAGATTTGGTACCTTAAATTGTAAATTTTTTTTGGTTCTATTTTGTAATCTATGCTAATAAGTATTATTAATGTTAAAACTAGTATAACCCCTCTATTTTAGCCTCGTTATTATTATACGTTAAACGTAGCGCCATAGTATATATTTGTTGTATTCGTATTGCACAAATCACCGTATAACATTACGGATAGCCGATTTAAAAAACAAGGCCGTTTTGTTTTGTGGCGGGCCAACGATTAGCCGGATTGTCATTGCGAGATGTTGATAATATGGCGGCTGACGTTTAGCCAAATTGAATATCTTGATTATACGCGGTGATACTGATAGATACAATTATAAAAGTAGGCTAAGTGGTTTGGATGCAAATAAAAAATAACCTAACCATGAAGGTCCGCCATTGTTGTTGTCATGTCAAGCAACGCCGCGAGTGTTACAATTATGAAGTGAAATGTGTGAAATAATAAGGCTAGCTTTATTAAATAACATATAACGCAGAACATTTTCTGGCGGAGTTTCACTCAGCCGTATTCAATCTTGCTAATCATTAGCCCGCCACAAAACAGAACGGCCCTCGACGTTTAGACCGAATCGTCGCGAGTCGAGATAGGAGTAAAATAGTACGCGATTAAGTTCCGTTTACAGTATAAAAATATGAATACAGACCGTGAAAGCTTAACAAAAAACGGCTCTGTTTTCTAATATGGTTAGCCGTAATGAAATACGGTAATTTAGACAGTCCAACTGCAACGTACAGGCCATAGACTTCCTAGATGAATAGACTATTGAACACAACAATAATTTTTCAATTCGGGAGATTAGTTCTCGAGATTATCGTGTTTTTGTTTAATAAACAAACAAACGAACGAAGAAACAAAAAGAAACAGGATTATATTTCTTTTAGTAAAGATATACTTTTATTTATAAAACCGTATGGGGAACAATTAGTCGAAACGAGTCGTAAGTCATGTATTTTTAATTAACAAACTAGTAGAAATAGTAAACAAAGGATACTATTTTGCGACTAGCGTATACACTGTAAAATATAATCTGCAACGCTCGGGGCGACTGTGTCAAGATGGGTGCGCTTTATGCAGTTTTTTTCTAAGTCACAACTTACAGCCGCTGGTGCACGTTTTGAGTAATTCATTTGTGATACAGAGAAGAAACAGTTAAGTCGCGCTATATAATAATCGAGCATTCGACTGTAACGCCAGAGTAATGCCTTATTGCGCTTTATTTTTCTTTGCTTATGACACTTGTGCACCGTTCACCTCAGGATAGTGTTAACTCTTAAGTGTCAATGACATTTGCGAAGCTGTCTATTTACGCCGGTAGCCCGTGAGCGAGTGATACCCCCCGATCGTGCCGGCCCAAATCCGCTGCAATGCAGTATAGCTCTACCTCATAGAAACTTAAAACTCAATATTGCAGTTACGGCCTCCTGGGAGCCTCCGGCTGCGGGAAGACCACGTTGTTGTCCTGTATTGTGGGCAGACGGCGGCTGAACTCCGGAGAGATATGGGTGCTGGGGGGGAGACCGAACGGGCCCGGGTCTGGAGTGCCTGGCCCCAGAGTCGGATACATGCCTCAGGTAAAATATCAATTTAAAAAAATCGCAATGTTTTTGTGAGTTTTGTTCTAATTACGAAACTAACCTAACGTTAGACATTGAAGAGGTCGAGGTAAGGATGACAACGCATTTGCACAACAATTATGCGAATGTTTGTGAGCGTCGGTAGTTATCAAAACGCTCCGACTGCTTGTTTGTCGCCGAATGACAGAAAAAATGACTTTTGTGCCCGTGGGCTCGGATATTGGCAGCGCTCCTATTTGGCATAGTCGTAAGTACCGTAGCGGTATTTCCTCGGTAAATAGTTCGGTCGTTTGCCTCTTTATACTTTACAAAAGGAACCGAAAGTATTTTGGAAATGCGACCATTAGCTCCTGGTATTAGCGCATGCAATCCAACAAACTCCTCATCTTTATAACATAAGTATAGATATATTTAGTCTTACTTGTGAAATATACAAACATACATACATACAACCGAACAAAACATTACCATCTGGCGCAGCAGTACTGATAGTACTAGAATGAACATCTAGTTCAACTAAAGGACCAATTAATTCGGATCCCGCACAGACATAATCCCAGTAATAGATCCCTTTTGCGTGGGAGATTTAAAAATGTTTCCTTTATTTTGTCCGGACAATGAGGTTTGGTAACTAATTTTAGAATTTAAATTTATAAAATGGAAATTACGGTCGATGCCAGAGACGGACGGCGGGTAAATTTTAAAGCATTCGCAGAATACTCCTGGAGATCTCTTTGAGATATTTTTTCATAGCACCTACAAATTCCCACTTTTCCTGTTGACTTCCGTGTGTAATTTTTCTTTATTTCCTTGTACGCGCTAACTACTGGCCCAAGCGGAAAAAAATATCCCTGGGTTGATTAGTCCCTTTGTCGAGGAAGGTTTTAGGCTATACACCATGACGCTACGACTAATAGGACCGCAATTACGCGGAGGAACCGCGGAGCGATGCTAGCTTAACTTATGTATACTTTGAATAAATTGTGAACAAGTGGAACAATCAAAAAACTGTGTAGCACTCGATTTAGAATTTCTTTGAAGTGCCTTAAAAGTTAGTTTGCGAGTTGCCACTGGCACATTTGCATTGTGGTGAAGTACCGATCTGCATGTACAGCGGAAGGATCAGGCAGACGGATGGACGGATGGACAGATGGATGGACAGACGAACGGTCGGACTGACAGCCGGACGGACGGACGGACAGACGGACGGACACACGGACATGACCAAATTATAAGCGTTTCGTTTTTTGCCATTTTGATACGGTACCCTAAAAATGTCTTTACAAAAGACAAGGAAGCTACTTGTAATTTATCAAGCCTCCAGGAAAGCCTCTGTCTTAACGTCTGTCACAATTAACTGATAACAGAATTCGGTGTCCTTAAATACTTCGGCATCAAGGAAGAAAAGACGATTTTTTTTTTCATTTTCTTTTATAGAATAGGGGGGTAAACGGGAAATCGGAGCCTTTTTACGGCTACCGATGTCAATGAACATTCACATAATGACTACGACGATGCATTGACCTCCTTTTCCCACTTTACGGAGGCATAATCACACCAGAAGCGAGAGGTAATCCCTCCCCGGTCGTGTCTGCCCAATTCCTTTGCATATGAGGACGAAGTGTCATACACTATGTATAGCACTACCTCCTCCTATGCAGCATGGCATCTCTTCCTAAAGTATAATATCGAATATAGGCTTTAAGTGTAATATCGACAGTGAAATGTCAAAAACTAGGATCTGCATAAAAAAATATCCAAGGGAGTCAAAATATGATCTCTTATCTTGGGTAGCGGGGATGGACGTCTTTTAAACAGTATTAGTGGTACAGGATATAGCATAATAGCATATAAGTAGATTTAATGCGCCTGCAGGTCTTAACATCCTTCACAGGGAAGTAAACAGGAGTGAAAATACGTTTTTCAAACTACGGCTAGAGATTTATCTTTTTTTAGAGTCCGGGATGGATGCGAGTAGGAGGAGAGAGGAAGTTTAACAAATGGTTGAAGATTAACTTCAGCCATATTTTTGAACACTTTTGAGCACCATCTAAATAATCTTGAAAACACTTTTTGGTTTATAAAACAGTTGATGTACAGAGGATAATTAGGTACGTTCTGTTCGCGTTCTTTCTTCCAATTTTAACGTTTAAGTTTGAGCAACTTTTTGAGATTTATGGGCAGTTTTTAGTCGTCTGTTAAAAAAAAAAATATACAAGTTAAAAATAATGGCAGATCCACACTAGGTTTTGGAAAGGACAGCCGACCTATTCTAATATTATAAAACTGGGGAGTTTCTTTGTATGAATGCGCTAATGTCAGTCTTCTAGACGGGTTTGAAAAAAAAATAATATTGAGTTAACCATAACATACCATGAGAATAGACCATACATCGAGGAAGGCTATTCGCTATATACCATCTAGTTACAACTAAACGCAGCGGAGTTCGCGGGTTGTGTGGGAGAAACCGCAAGACACTGCTATTTAAGACCGTTTTAAATATAGCTAAGCCGGAGGCACCTTAATTTTAATTATCAAATAAAATCCTATCAATGACATTTTTACTCCTCCCCATGATCATGACGAACACGTCACCGCCATTTTTGATAATGCGCGCGAGCGGCCCCCGACGTGAGAGTCGGGTGAGGTCCCTCGGGTCATGACAATAATAGTTGAATTGAGCTGTTATAAATCCTCTCATATCGGAATGTGTCTCTACCGTCTGCGGGAGGGAGGGGGGTCTGACTCTCTTCCGTCCCCAAACCTAGACTCCTCGCCTGACGAGTGCTTTTAGCAATACGATGAAGCTATGAGGTTTCTCTTCGCTTTCACAGCATAAGTTTAGGTCCTAAATAACCGTTTCTACTGAACTCCTTTTTCGAGCACAAAGTAACCCTAGTCTTATGTGTTTGAAGTCATATCTATAGAAGAAAGGCAATCATTTACAATGGAAAAAAAAAGAACTTTATTTTGTCTCCCAACTTATATTCCTGAAACAATCACTTACAAAAATGTCCGACGGGTCGTATCCACATAATTCTCATCTAACTGTTTTTTTTCCGCAAGAAGCGCGGCAAATCCTGATTGATGACGTAACATATTAAATATGGCCTCCCCTAATGTTGCCAGAATATGAATATTAGATTTGTACCTAGACAGTTTAATAAAATACATCGTCAGCTGTCGATGTTTGTGTATTTGCTCTCTTAACAGGCTTTAAAAAGACGAATACTAAACCTGATTAACCACTTTTTTCTATTATATAATACCACATTCATGAATCATAATCATTTTTTTCTAGTATATCACATACATAAAATCTCGTGTCTAGGCGTTTGTCCATCATAATCCCAGAAACTAATTATGCTTTGTCCATTCTAGTAAGAAGAGAGAAAGAAAATACGTTCATTTGACCATAAACAAGAGACATACGTGAACATTCCACATACAAATATAATAAAAACATAAAGTAGAATTAATTATTATATTAATTAATGTAGTATGCTTCTTGGTTGCGCCAAATTGGTTTAGTTTGACATAAGTCAGGTAAACATGATAAACATGACATCTGGCACCGGTTTCCAACCAAATCAACCACCGAGTGCGTCGCAGCTGTTGAGCATCAAATTAAACATGTTGTAAATTATAGAGTATACATTACTTACATTAATAAATAAATCTATAAGATCAAGCTGATTGCCGAAGAATTTGTTTGTTTGCTCGTTTGTTTGTTTGAACGCGCGCAATAACAAGTATCATTAATATATAGCATTTCTTAAAATATGATTGCGTTATTACTGCCTGTATCACGGGGCTAGACTAACGTGTAATTACTGTTCAAATAAAATTTACCGTTGAAATAAAGTTCTCAATAGGAACAATGTTTCATTTAATGACAATGCAATAAATCCCGTCTTGCCTCCCGGATGTCAACGAAAGTCGGTGTCGGTGAGCCTTAGTTCTCAGTCGTATGCCGATTGATGTCCATATCAGTTCTGCTTACACTGCACGCTAGTCCGTAAACTAGTACAGATATCAACTACGTAGCGTGCTTGTTGTCTACAAGGAGTGTTCATCTTTTATTATTTTATTTGTACGTTGAATGGTTGAATGAAATATTCTTTATGGTGCTTGTTACAAAAAAAAAAAACAAAAAAAAAATGTTAAAAATAACTCGTTAATAAAAATTGTATTACTAAAATAGTAATTTCTTCCAGGCAACCATGACACAAGGAGTTCTTTTACATGGGGAAAGGTGGCGCAAAACCGTAATATGCAAATAAATTATGCTAATATGTATTTATGTCACACACTCAGAAGAACAGATGGCAGTAAGGTTCTGGAGTTGAGGCCGCGTTTAGGGAAACGAAGTGTTGGTCGACCGTTCACCAGGTGGGAAGACGATCTCCGTGCAGTAGCCGGTCCGGGATGGATGCGAGTAGCAGGAGATCGGCCCTCTTGGTGTTCATTTACGTACACACATATATATATATACCTATGCATTGCATATATACCTATGCATATATACCTATGCATTGCATAATTTATTAACATATTACATTTTTTTTGTTTTTTGTAACAAGCACATAAACATACAAATAAATTAATAAAAAATGAACCTCCTTATAAACAGCAAGCACGCTACGTAGTTGATATCTTAATAAAATGAACCTCCTTATGAACAGCAAGCACGCTACGTAGTTGATATCTTAATAAAATGAACCTCCTTATAAACAACAAGCACGCTACGTAGTTGATATCTTAATAAAATGAACCTCCTTATAAACAACAAGCACGCTACGTTGTTGATATCTTAATAAAAACATTTCTATTTCAAGGGCCTCTACCTTTGCATGTAGTACATGCTATGCATGCCTGGTTCTATATTTGTCTCAGTTCGAACCCGTTTACTTTCGTCACGGCGCACTCGTTATACCGGTACATATAATGCGTAATTATGTCAGCACAGTAATTTAAAACCTGATCGGTGAAGCAATTGTGAAGGTCGTAGGGTTCGAATATAGTTTCATATGACTATTATAAATTACAAGCTCTCCTCCGCGGTTTTACCCGTATATCTAACATATGGGAACCTTTTTCGGCATAAAAAGTAGTATTTTAGTCACTCCACGCGGTTAGGTAGACATGACTTCGATAAGGAAGCCGATAGAAGGATTTAGTTGGGTTGGACAGGATTCCGGAAGCTTCCCCACCATGGTTCAAGCCTTGTCGTGGCTGTGGGGCTCAGTAGCCTGGGGTTATCCGAGACATCTTGGGCGAAGCCAATTGAACCGAGGTCTTAGTACCCCTCCTATAAGAAGAGGGGACTTAAGAGCAGGAGGAGGTGCCGCTCTTTGTACCCCTCTTATAAGAAGAGGGGACAAGAGAGCAAGAAGTGGCGACGCATTTGCGCACGGGGCAAGGGGCGAGGATGGGAACCTCATCCCATTGCACTGTCCCAAGGTCGGTGGGGTTGTCCTGTGGTGCGGGACAACCCCATCTGTGGAGGTGGCGTCGGTCTCTTCGGGGGCTGATTTGCCGTCGAGGTGCCCTGATGATTTGTTGTTCCGGGGCACCTCATCAAAGACGGTACTGGTGGCACTCGCGGTGGTTTGTGTGGGTATTCGGCACTATATAATGTGCCGCGAGCCCCACACACCACTGGACCCCACCCAGGGCCAGTGAAGGCGCGTAAATGCGTTTCCCCGCGTCAACAAAAAAAAAAAAAAAGGATTCCGGAAGCTTCGTCACATTCTCACGTCGAAGAGCTTGAGGAAGAAGTCTTCAACCAATGCATTCCCCGTGATGTCCTATGGAGCCGAAAAATGGCCGCTTAATTTAGGACTGGACCGCAAGTTTGCGGTAGCTCAACGGGCTATTGAACATGCTATGTTGTGCTATGGTGTTTCTCTCTCCGACAGAATTCGTAACGAAGTCATAAGGCAGAGAACTAAAGTATCCGATATCACAGAGAGCTGGTCACACATTTACTCAACAGATGCAGGGCTAGTAAGGTTCTGGTGTTGAGGCCACGCTTAGGAAAACGAAGTGATGGCCGACCGTTCACCAGGTGGGAAGACTCCGTGCAGTAGTAGGCCCGGGATGGACGTGAGTAGCAGTGAATCGATCGTCTTGGCATTCACTGAAAGAGGCCTATGTCCAGCAGTCTAATCTAATCTAATATCTGGGGACTTATTACTATGTTAGCCCAGCCCTGTGATAAGTACCGTAGGGACTTGTGTTACAGGTACTAGACAACGGATAATATATTTAATATTCTCATAGATATAAGAAATGTTAAAATGCAGTGGAGCGATAAGGGCTGACAATGGTGACGAACACACGGTTATCATTTTCCGTGCAAAATTTTATCCAAACCTGTTCAGTAGCTTTTGCGTGAATGCTTAACAAACAACAGTACAATTTTGTAGTGTTAAGAGGATGGCGACTAGTACAATGCACCTCGCTTCTCTTCTGCCGTTATTTAATGGATAAGCAAGCAAGCGTGATATGAAAGAAAGATTTTCATATTACTGACGACTGGCTGGCTCAGTTGGTAACGCGGCTGTTAATCCGCGTAGTTCGTCGGTGTTCACAGGTTCGAAACTCACCTACGTCATGGATGTTAATATTTTTTTAATAGCAAAAGGGGGCGAACGGGGAATCGGAGCCTTTTGATGGCTACCGATGACCATTCGCACGATTGTTACGAAAATGCGTTGCCTTCCTATCATCCCTCCCGCCCCAATGGACCACTGGCTACTCACGAACCGCACGAAACGCGACAGCGACGCTGTCTCTTTACGCCCGTATCAAGTGAGCGAGAGATACCTACTTCCCCGGTCGTGCCGGCCCAATTCTGTTGCACATTAAATTTTGTTGTATATTATTGTTTGTATATTATATTTGTTTGTATATTATTTTGTATATTTGTTTGTATATATATTATTGTATATGTTGTATATTAAATATATTGTCCGTTGTGTAGTACCTGTAACACAAGTCCTTACGGTACTTAGCACAGGACTGGGCTAACGTGGTGTGATAAGTCCACACGTGTTGTTATTATACATATCCTTGAAGTAAAACACCCCTAAATCCGGCCCAGAAAAGAATATATTTTGATATAGGGGACAAACGAACGGATGGGAACTACACATTCGCGAAATTACGAGTCTTAATAACGAAATGTATATGGTTTCCATATTTATTTTCACCACATGTCGAAGAGTTTATTTTGTTTACTTCTTACAACACAAGTGGACGAACGAGCAATCGGTCTCTTTTGTTAAATCCCACCGCTAAATATCCACACGACCGGGGCACCTCCCCTAACATGACACCGGCGTAAAGTGAAATCTTCGGTGCTCCTCCCTAACATGACACTGGCGTAAAGTGAAATCTTCGGTGCTCCTCCCTAACATGACACCGGCGTAAAGTGAAATCTTCGGTGTCGCCTTTAGTGCAACGCTGCGAGTGTTAAAGTAGGAACTAAATTGTGTCAAAGTGATGGATAAAGATCCATTTTAATTCAGTAAGGTTAGTTTCGTTGAATAACGTATAATGTTCGACTTTCTGGCAAAATTTCACTCAGCCGTATCCAATCCGGCTAATCTTTGGCCCTGCTTTTGAAATGGCTAGCCCTAATGGAACATAACGATTTACACGATCTGACTGCGACAAATACGTAAGGACTGCAACATTTTTATTGTCAAAGAAAGCTGAACTTATACTGTGGACGTGAAGAGAAGCCCAGTACAGTTTCACGGATTGCTATCAGTGCTCGTCGGGCGACGAGACTAAGTTTGGGCTCGAAAATATATAATTATTATCATAGCTAAGCCAAAGCAACGGGTTTATCATCAAGTATAAATTTCAATCAAGGAAATGAATCTTTTTACGTCAGTAGACAACAATAAATAAACCATAAAATAAATTAAAAAAAAAAAAACCAGTCGGGCCACGAGGAGCGTAATGAACTTGGAACTTGACAGATATTAATAATCCATCTTGATTTATTATTCCGCTGGTTTGAATAACACTGACATGTTAATTACACTACGTTGATATTGCTCAATATAACTTGTTACGTCAAGTTTTTTAGGAAAAGGTAGTGGCACTAAGGTAGTTGGCACTAGCCAAGCTGCATTGCTACCGAATCCGGCGGCCGGAGGAGGTCCCTCATACATGATATTACCATATTAGTGACGTAACACGTGGCGTCATGCTATGCAGCCTTTTTTTTTGCTGACGCGGGGAAACGCATTCACGCGCCTTCACTGGCCCTGGGTGGGGTCCAGTGGTGTGTGGGGCTCGCGGCACATGATAGTTCCGAATACCCACAAAAACCACCGCGAGTGCCATAAGTGTAGCCCTTGGCGAGGTGCTCCGGAACTGCAAATCATCAGGGCACCTTGAAGGCTAGTTAGCCCTTAAGGGACCGACGCCATCTCCACAGATGGGGCTGACCGCACCACAGGACAACCCCACCAACTTTGGGACGGTGCAATGAGGGGAGGTTCACATCCTCGCCCCTTGCCTTGTGCGCAATAGCGCTGCCTCATTGTCTTTTTTGCTCTTTTGGGCCCTCTCCTTATAAGAGGTGTACAAAGAGCATACACCCCCTCTGTCTCTAGGATCACCCCAGGCTACTGAGCCCCACCGCCACGACAAGGCTAGAACCATGGTGGGGATGCTATACAGCCTATAACCGACCTTGTAAATGTACATTTTTTTTTAATTCAACGTGTAACTCCAGAGACTCAAACAAATAAACAAACGCTTCAGCCTTATTATTTAAGTATGGATGGTTACGCTGTCATGTTTCATGCGGTTTGTAAGTAGCCGTGGCATAAATATGATAGTAATGTAAGATTGTTTATAATAGAACCGATTCCATTATAATCAATGTTTAATTAATAATAAATTATATTGTTCGTTATTATTCTGCTATTTGTGTGTTTGTCAGGAGACAGGCAACAGGGAAGATGGTATAGGGGATTTGATAATTTTGAAGTAAAACTACTTAACACATTCTTGCCTTTGGCTGTAGGCTGGTGAATGCGTGATGAGGTGTTTTACTGAAACTAGACCAACGGAAGTCAAGAGGGAGAGGAGATATAAATTAGTTAGTATAAAACCGGACAAAGAAAAGAAAGTTGAGAAGGATGTATAAATTTGTGAAAATAGGAAGAGACAGTTACGTTTCATATACTTGGGCTTAGAGAGAGAGAGAGAGAGAGAGAGAGAGAGAGAGAGAGAGAGAGGAGAGAGAGTGAGGAGAGGGAGGGAGAGAGGGAAGGATATGTGTATATATATATGTGAGCACTCTTTCCCTTATAGCCAGCTTTCCTTATAACTATTGAAGTTTTACTTCGCTCGTTTGGTCTGAAGCATACTATGTAGTTTCTTCAACAAACGGACTTCTTGTAATAATTGTAATTATAACTAATGTAGCGCTTCTTACAAATAAATAATGACTTTTTCGATACTCGTATGAGTGACAGGTCAGGGAGTGTCCTGTCACTGATAGATCCGAGACACTCCATCCTGGTGAGCGAAGCCAATTGCAAGGGTTTTTAGATAGTGCTCAGTCCGACACACCACTCTGGCTCATCCAGGGCTGGTTAGGTAATAATAGATTTTCGTTGCGAAAAAAATATGGAGTGAGTAGGGATTGATAGTGGAGAGAGGAGGCGATTAGTATATCCCCTCCTTTAGATTTGGCGCTGAATTACCTACTATTTTTACAATAATTAGGCTGCTCTCAGGACTAACGTCCGCCGTATATACACCGTAGTGGTATTGTACAAGTCGTCGTATTACATTACGGGTAGCCATTTTCTAAAAAAACAGGGTCCTTTTGTCTTATGGCGTTCCAACTATTAGCCGGATTATCATTGCGAGACGTTCTTAAATATGGCAGCCGAGGTTTAGCTCATTGAATATTTTGATTGTACTATCAAAACACCTCAGTGGGTACGAAATGGGATCGCATAGCCATCAATTTATGGTGGTATCACGTGACCGAGATGAACCTCCGTGGTCGGGCTAGGTCAACTCTGCTGTAATAGTAGTATTATACGTATCCTAATTTGTTCCAGGAAATCGCGTTGTTCGGAGAGTTCTCAATACGGGAGACCATGATCTACTTTGGCTGGATCGCGGGCATGGGGACCAAGAAAGTGGACGAGCGGACCGACTTCCTGGCCAACCTGCTGCAGCTACCCAACATAAGCAGGTAATACAAGGAAATTAAAAAATATTTTTTGGCTACTGAAAATCCTCGGCCTTGCTCACTTTGGGCAATGAAAATCCTTGACAAAAACCCTAGTCTACTTTTGGCTACGGAATTCTCGGCCAAACATACTTAACCACTAGTAACCTTTTTAGAGCATATGGGGATAGACGAGCAAACGGAGCCAAATAAAGACTACAAATGCCATTTCCATCCCCAAGGTTCTGCAAACACTCAATGGGCCACCGTATAATCACTAACTGCACCGATACCAAAGCTATCACTTTTAAGGCAGTATCATGCCTGCCCGATTTGGCTGCAATGCAGCAAATGCAGCATGTATCTATGCATATTGGCCCTATGGGGGAGGGGAGAAAGGAGGGCACCGAATCGGCATAGTAATTAAGTGGATGTTAATGGGCGTTGGTAGTCGTAAAAAGACGCCGATTGCTCGTCTGTTTCGTTTTTAAAACTATATTATAAAACAATATCACCAAAAGCTGTCTGCAGAACGATTCCCGGTGAAGGTGTATGATTCGATTGTTATTTGTGAACAAAGCCGGGGCTTATCGCTAGTAGAAATATATAAATAAATATCCTGTGAATACTGTTTGCCAGACCTGTGAAGAACCTCTCAGGGGGTCAGATGCGCCGCGTGTCGCTGGCCGCGGCGCTCCTCAATGAGCCGGAGCTTCTAATCCTGGACGAACCAACCGTCGGCGTGGATCCAGTGCTGAGACAAAGGTTAGTGAGATCAAGCTACGTAGCTTTCTTCTTTTCTTAAACGAGCATTTGGGCCACTTAATAGTAACCACCATCACCAACGCCCACAGGCATCAGCAACGTTAGGTCTCGCAGATTTCCCGCCTTCACCGTAATTGGGCCGTTCACGAGAAGATGTTCGTTGGCAAATTCATGCTAGTATATTATATTACATACATGTCCTGATGTGTTAGGTCTGCATGATACACGGAGGGCTGTGTGGCCATCCCAGGTGATGGACTCCCTCTACGGTAGTACGTGTGTCATGGCTAGCTTTACCGCACCACAGAGGGACACAAAGTGTCATCTCATGGCTTTTGGGGCCGTAGGCATCTGTCATCAGTCACAGCTGATTTTATAGGAGAGACTGTATAAATATCTTGACAGATATGTAGCAGTAGTGTGGTTCCTACAATTCCAAGGACTAAGTCTATGAGAGAAGCTGCACTGGACACTTCCGTCAGCACAGAGCAGTCAGAAAAGCATATAGAGGCACAATAATACTGCTCTGCGCCGTCCCACATTTGGCCTATACAATAATTTCTTATACCTCACTTACTTCTAAGATGGCCTAAAAATGACATGCCTTAGCGGATTGGATTTCTACACAGTTTTTGGTCATAGATCTTGGTGGTAAAAGCAATTTCTTCATTACACATCTTCCATGCCGCGTTTCGTGCGGTTTGTGAGTAGCCAGTGGCCCATTTGGGGGAGGAGGACAAGGCATCAGCAAAGTAATTATGTGGATTTCATCGGTAGTTGTAAGAAGACTTCGAATGCTCGTTCACGTACACTAAAAAAAATATTATTAACAAGGTTCCTTTTTATAGTATTTGGGACCATCTGGTGGAGATCACTAAGGGCGGTAGGACCACAGTCATCATCACCACGCATTACATCGATGAAACAAAACAAGCGAATCTTGTAAGTATAAATCATTAAGTTAGCATCATAAAATGATGATGAGGTACAAACGCCTCTGTGGTGTTACGGTGCGGGTGTTGCCTGTTAGGTCCTTCCTTAACTACGTTACCTCCTCCATTCATAACTCTCCATGCACCATCGGACATTAGCCGATTAACATGATCATGGTATGTCAGTCTTGGTCTGCCGTACCCGCATCCTTCCACATTCGCATTATATATCTGTTTTGCTTACCTTTCATCTACCACTTTTTCTACACGTCCAAACCAATGAAGCGTGACATTTCTAACTTTTACCTTATTTCATACTTAAACTCTGCAACACTTCATTGTTAACAAAGCGGATATATAACCAGTATGTAAAAAGACCTAACTGTAAGTTTGTAAAATATATTTATATAAAATCTTTACTCATGAAAAAGCTGAAGAGGTTTCTGCTTGTTTGAAAGCGTTAATCTCAGGAATTATTGGTCGTATATGAAAAATTCTTTCAACGTGATATCTCACGTTCCATTCATTGATAAAGTCTGCAGCCTATACCATGACGCTGCACTGGGTTTATGCTGATGAAATCATGAACAACTGCCAGAATATTTATAAACGAAGGCCATTTTCTTAAAATAGTAATTATAGTAAATAAATTACTCACTTTTTGAATGTTGAATTTTCTTTTCAGATCGGTCTCATGCGAGGTGGAAGGTTCTTGGCCGAAGAGTCACCAGGTGAGCTGATAAGAAAGTACCAGGCTGAGAGTCTTGAGGACGTGTTCCTAAAACTGGCGGTGATGCAGAACAGAGGCAAGAGGAGGCGCTCCAGCATCCTCACTGACGTCCTGGAGAGAGTAGAGCTGCCCACGTCACCGGTAAGGCAACTTTTTGCGAGCTGCACCATCTTTTAGTTATAGCAGATGCAGCTCCTTAGACTAAACAACTTTTGTTGTAGCTTAACGGCTTTATTCAATAATCATGACTGTTTTATTAGTTAAACTCTTTAGATCTAGTAGCAGTACGTTTTATTTTCTTTCAAGAATGTTAACTGGCCTTGTAGCTGATCGTATCCATAGAACGAATACCGAAAACGGTGTGGCGACACCAGAGGTTTGCGGATAGCCGGTGGCCCAATAGGGGGGGGGGGGGGGAAGCAGGGCAACGCATCGGCTTAGTGATTCGACTACATATGGTGCATAGTAATAACGACATAGTAATTTCGACGACCGGTTGGCTTGATAATGTGGCATAGTACGCGTGACCAGATCATGGATGTTTATTACTATACACACTGGCGAAACCAGTCCGAAAGGTTTGCATCCCAAATCATTGGTAAGGTGTCGTATAATTAGATATATGTAAAGTCGCACCGAATATATATTTTATCATGCCACTTTATACTTATGATAAAATAAATCATCCATGTAATTTCCCAGGACCCAACCGTCCCCGAAGACGCTGAGGTCGGTGAGATATCGGGCGAGTTCGGTGACAACTTCTCCATGAGCAGCCGAGGACAGGGAGTGGTGGAAGGGATCACCACAGTAGAGGACCTGCCGCCAGAGGACGAGCCCCGGGAGGGATGCCTCGAGAGGATAAAACCGATGAAGTGGCGTCACATGAGGGCCCTTGTGTGGAAGAACTTCCTTAGTCTGTTTAGAAATATTGGGTAAGTAAAATTATTAATAAATAATTTTGTTTCTAATAATCATACAGATCTTTTTAAAAATACTAGTAAAATATTAGGAATATAGAGTTAATATCATAGACAACAATTATCCTATGACATTGGTCATGTTATCTCGTTACACAATTTTTAATGATTTATGAATTTTTATTGTACTGTCGTGAGATTTGCAAGTCTATGTCCAAAGTCACAAGTCTTTTCTCGCATTCAACGCTCACTGCAAGGTGCGTAGAATTTATAAGATTCTCTCGGATCATTAAATAAACAGTTATTTAATACGCACAAAATGTAACAAAAAAATGTTGTATGTTATGATGTTAGCTATCCTTTCTCGTGAGCTTTCTCTGTTTTAAAATACACACTCGTTTTAACTCCCTACTCTGAAAATTGTCTTCCGCAAAAAATTGACAGTTGGCAAGTTTTCTCACTTATTTTTTAAGATAAATCAAATCAGCCTTGTAATAGGAATTTTGTAAGTAATATATGCCTTACAAATCACGACAGCATAGCCCTAACATGTGGAATGACAACACAGTAATCAGCAGCGCCAACAAGTTAATTAACTTAAGAATACACAACTTATTCTGTTCAGATGCGAAAAAGTTAAGAACTTAAGTAGATTACAGTTTGTGCTTTTAAAGATCCCCCGAGTATAATTGAGTTAAAATTAACAAAAGTCAATTAGAGACGTCAACAAACTGTGTTTAATCGAAACAGTGCCTCATCACGAAGACCTCATCAGAGTAAAAGGAGACGATTATATCTATAATACATATCTGTGTGGCATTATCACACCACGTTAGCCTAGCCAGGGCTAAGTTACGTAAGAAATTGTGTAACAGGTACTAGCCAACGGACAGTATTATACATAATATAATAATATCTGTGGACTTATCACACCATGTTAGCCTAGCGCTGCGCTAAGTACCGTAAGAACTTGTGTAGCAGGTAATAGGCAATGGACAATATTACACATAACATAATAATAGCCGTGGACTTATCACACCATGCTAACCTAGTCCTGTGCTAAGTACCGTAAGGACTTGTGTAACGGGTACTAGACAACGGACAATATTATACATAACATAATAATATCTGTGGACTTATCACACCACGTCAGCCTGGCGCTGTGCTAAGTACCGTAAGAACTTGTGTTACAGGACTAGACAACGGAAACATATTTAAAGTTTTTTCATTAAGAAATACATATAGTACATATACAAACATCCACATGACCTAGGCTAGGATTTGAACCCTCGACCTCTATCGTAACGCGCAGACTAACCGGCACGATACCAACTGAGCCAGCCAGTTGTTGATGAACGCTAAATAAGTTTAAACTGTTTCATAAGGAGGGTTTTTTGATGACTACCGACGCCCAAGGACATTCGCATGATTGTTACGCAGCTGCGTTGCCCTTCTATCAGTACTCACGACCCGCACGGAATGCGATAGCGACGCTTTCACTTGACATCAGTATCAAGTGGGAGAGAGGTACTTCCCCGGTCGTGCCGGTCCAATTCCGTTGCATAGCAGGACGTACTGTCATGTACCCTGCATGGTACTACCCACTTCTATGCAGCATGGCACTACCTCGTCCTAAAAAAGTTGAGTGGATATAAACTAGAAAGAAAGAAATAGAGAGAGAGACGTTTCTTATTACAGTAAGGGCAAAAAACGTGCGAGAACATTTTTTATCACTCCTTCTCTCGTAGTTACGTTTCGTATAATTAAAGGTGTTTTACTTTGATGTTATAGTCAAACTCTTTCTTTTTCAGATTACTGGCCTTCATAATGGGTCTACCGTTGTCCCAAATAACCCTGTTTTGTCTGGCTATAGGCCACTACCCCGTGGGGCTACCAATAGCAATCGTGAACAACGAAGTCGAAGCGAACTCTACTCACGTGCTGTGCGACTACTCGAAGGAATGTCCACAAGACAAACATACATATGAATGGAATTTGACCAGATTCAGCTGTCGATACTTGGACTTCTTGTCAAAAAAGCAGAACAACTTGGTAAGAGGATTTTCTCTCTCTTTCTAATGGATAGGGTTGAATTCGGATAGTGTAGTCCATAAAGATACTATAAATACAGCAGGGAAGCCATTGACAGGCATATGACCGTGAGTATCCGTGTTGGTTAATAGGGAAGGAAGATGAGAATGCATTACTAGCTTTGTCTATCTTATATCGCATGCGCATTGCGCAGAGAGAAACTTTGTTGAATCAGATGGATTGGGCTGGTTTCTTTTCCAGACCATAGAGATTATATAGATAGAGACACCTACGACTGCGAATGTCCGTGTTGGTTTATAGAGAAGGAAGGTGAAAATGGATAACTATCTTTGTATATTTCATCATTCATCGTTATCAGCCTTATCGGTCCACTGCTGGACATAGGCCTCAAGACAACCCATCTTCTGCTACTTGCATCCATCCCGGACCGGCTACTGCACGGAGATCGTTTTCCCACCTGGTGAACGGACGAGCAATACGTCGTTTTCCAAAATGCGGCCTCCAATCCAAAACCTTACTGGCCCATCTGCCATCACCTCTTCTGAGCGTGTGACCAGCCCATTGCCACTTCAGCGAGCTTATTCGTCGCGAGATATCGGACACTTTAGTTTTCTGCCTTATGACTTCGTTTTGATTTCTGTCGGATAGAGAAACACCCAATATAGCACGTTCAACAACCCGTTGAGCTACCGCATACTTGCAGACCCGTCCAAAATTAAGAGGCCATTTCGGCCGCGCAGGTCATCACGGAGATAACGCATTGATTGAAGACTTTTGTCTTCAAGTTTTGCGGTATATCTTCATATATTTAATATAATTTTTTCTTTCTTTTTACGATTTAGGAATCGGTTACCAATTTAGGTAACGACACGTTTAATGCGCTCTGCCGTCCCCGCGCGTCTGTGCCGTTTCTGTATCTGATATATCCAAAAATGTTTTCTTTTCAGGGAATCTGTTTTCAGTGAATTCTGAATAAAATTGCCAAAGAAACTAGTGCTCCATCTCCTAACATTTCAGAGCCCATAAAGACCACGATTATAAGAAAAGAAGTTTAACAGCTAGTTAAACCACTCCATTTATTTAGCACCTATCACGAGGGGATATGGGGGACCGGGGAGCCCTTCATTCTCCGACTCGTGTCAGGCTCGTGCACTATAGCTGAAGTGGTCTCGGAGCTGGTGGAAATGATGGGATCACTTAGAGTACCTTGACCGGAGGGATACCTCCTTTATCCTCTGATGGCTGCCAGCTATGACAGATAATTTTTCTCTTACAGGTAGGCTATCCCGACTACGAAACGGCCATCACAGCTGCCGTCAGCGGCCACGCGCGCGCCGTGCTTGTCTTCCCGGCCAACATCTCTTCGAACCTGCTGGAGAGGGTCCGGGACCCCCGGCACGCAGACAACCTCACTATCATGAACTCCGACATCGAAGTTCACATGGATGATACTGGTAAATATGCTGCTCTGATGATGGAGATATGAGGATAGGAGGACGAATAAGAAAAAGATAGTATGGACACTACCTTCTTCTTCATCCTAGCCTTATCACGTTTCTATACCAGATGATTGTTACAGTTCAATTCTATAATAGAAAGATGGCCACGTCTTGGGGTAAAGGGCTATTAGAAGTTTAGTTAGACTTTCCAATACATTTATTCGATCATGATATCACTACATACACAATCATGAACAAACTTAAAATAGTACCAGAAGCAAATAATGGAATGAATACAGTTTAATAATGGTTAGTAAAAAGCGAGGGTATGAAGTGTTGTCCTTACAGATATCAGAGACTCCCTGCAGCAACCAGGAGGTATCGTTTCTATTTATTTTATTATAAATCAATCCTCTATGCAGCAGAGTGCCCAACCTCAATAGATGAAGATTATAATAACAATTTATATTTGTACTATAATCAACAAATTCAAACTTGGGAATAAAAAAGGAATACAGCTCCTTTTATATAAAATATTCCGTTCGCCGTGACACGGAAATATAGTCTTCAGGGCGGAAAAGAACAAACTATTTAATTAACATTTTTTTAAGAAATAGCTCCGTCCGCCTCGTAGAGAAAAGGAAAAAAGTGACATTTCTTCGATACAGAGAACATTAAGCCTTACAGTCAAAGATGACATTTATACGACTAAAATATTTTAGTAGCAAAACATAATTGTTATATGATACCGGGATCGGCTACCTAATGTATGGAATTAGACGAGCGCGCCCTTTTCTACACTGAGCGATTGTCATCTAATCTGCAGAGGTGGGAAACACAGATGGGAAACCAGCCCCAATACTAGATTAGCTCGAATTCGAATACACGAATTTGAGTTTCCTCACGATGTTTTCCTTCGCCGTAAGAGCACTCAGAAAATGGAGTTATGTTAGAAAATCTCAGTGACACATGACGGGATTCGAACCTGGACCACCCGAATGGACTTCCGCAGCGGTGACCACTACACCACCGAGGCTCTGTTCTGATCTCCACAACAGTGAAACGAGCACTTCCAAACTAAGTACACCCTAAAGGGGATACATTTGATTGTTAGTTTGTCGACATCGAATAGGCTAGGAAACTACGGGACTGATACGAGTAAAATATTTTACCATCATATGTAACATTTAGTACTATAATAGAAACTGCATTTTACATTATAATGATAACCATACTTTTCACTATAATAGTTAATACACTACAGTAAAAACTACATTTTACACTATAATGATAACTACATTTTCCACTATGATAGTTACTACACTATACACTATAGTAAAAACTACATTTTACACTATAATAATAACTACATTTTACACTATAATAATAACTACATTATCCACTATAATAATTACTATATTTTGCACTGAAAATGCATATACGGTATGACGAGGCAACAGCTGAGTGTAAATACGAAAATGTGGATTTAATTATTCTGGCGGTTAGTTGATTGCTTGCGTGTTTATTCAAATTCGTTTATTTAGTGATGGAGCAATTTACATTTAAAACAGACAATATACACATTATTTTATTAGATAATAGTCGAATATTGACGGCTAAATCGGTAAATTAGCTTTGTAGATTCAATATTACAAGTTTCGCCTGGTCTGCCTCCTGGGTTCTAGTCCCGGATCGGACCAAAGTGTTGTAGAATTTTTCATTTTGGGATAACAGTCCGTAGATAGGAAGTTGGCGGCGTTATACCACCGTGCCTCGGAGGACACGTTAAGCCCGTCTTGCGCCTGATTTCTCTCCGGTTTTGGCGTAGGGCTGTAGCATGGAATTCATCAAAAAAATCATTGTCCACGAGGAATCAGGGACACCACTTGTGTCTGCGCACAAACTTGTGCACTATGACATGTCCTGCACAATTGGCTTGCCTCTAAAGATTTGGCCGCTGATTGCTAGTAGGGCAACATGTCTGTTAAGCCATAGCCTTTACGGTTGTTAATGGGCGTTGGTAGCCACCAAATGGTACCGATTGCGACTGAAAATTTCCTCTTAACAATAGCAATTAACCGTTACTCGTGGTACCCGTACTCGCGTTTCCACTATTAATGGAATATAATGGTCCAGCGCTAACAAACAAACCAGAAGGATTGTGACCGCAGAACCTAGCAGCTTCTTCACCGCATAAGTTCTTAATAAGCTAACCGGTGCTTAAGTAGCAACTTGTAAAAGTAGCAACTTACAAACGTTATAGCAACGAAACGTCCCTAATTCAGGATTAATCGTTACAGATAAGCAAGTAGAATGGATGCTGTCCAAGGACATCCAGGTGGCTTATATGGATGCTACGATAAACTTGGCTTCATCCTGTGATTTACCCAGGAGTCTACTGACAATTCCCATTCGGGTGAGTGTTAATTTTGTTCATGATTCCTGTGCATATAGATATATATGATTACAAAGCTGAGGGGTTTGTTTATTTGTTTAAACTAGCTAATCTCGGGAAATGCAAGTCGCATTTAAAAATAATTGTATTTGATGGCTATATTTATGAGGTAGGTATACCATGACGATATAACCAATAAGCCCGGATCAGCTACGTCACTTGGGGAAAAACCGCGGGACGCTGCTAGATTTTTTATAGCATAAGGGGGCAAATTATGTCATAATATCCCCCGGTATTATGACTACCGATGCCCATGGACATTCGCAAGATTGTTACGCACTGCATTGCACTCCTGTCACCCCCC
>JAFELO010000454.1:248239-260394 GCA_017140195.1 Eumaeus atala | reverse complement strand
CCCCCCTGTCCTGTCCTCACAACCCGCACAAAACACTACAGCGACACTGTCACTTTACGCCGGTAGCAATTGAGTGAGCGAGAGGTACTTGCCCCGTCGTTCACAGTAGGATGTAGTTTCATGCAACATGCATGGCATTCTTCACAGGAGGATTTACAGGAGGATGTAGTTTCATGCAACATGCATGACATGGGAGGAGGTATTCTCCTATGCACCATGGGGTTACCTCTTCCTAAACCGACGGCCATGAATAGATGTTATTGTAAGGCTGGCGAGTTCGCATGTTCCAGCCCGCCAATCTCAGGAACTTCTGGTCCGATTTGAAAAATATTTTCACTGTTAGACAGCCCAACAAGAACTGTTATATAAGGCGATACCACTACGATGATATCCATAGGAGTGGAGTTAAGTGATGTTAACATGGGGTGCTAATACAGTACGCTTATTATTGAACAAAAAATTCTCAAGGAGCTGTCAACAAACAATGTCATCAAAAGTCTGTCTGTATGTGACCGATTGTCTCAAAATATACCGGGTTAAGGATAGGATTTCCGAGGACGGTTTTATTATAATATATTCACGGGCTAAGCCGAGGCGGTACGCTAATATTATAAATCTGTGTTTGTTTGTTCAAACTCGCAAATCTCCTGAGCTACTTGTCTGATATGAACAATTCCTTCAGGATTATCTAATTCTGAAGGAATTTTAGCAGCCAACTTATCGAGAAAGGCTATAGGAGCGGAGGAGTTACACGAGTCAAACAGCGAGGTGCCGCTATTTAAAAGATGTCGGTGTGGATGATGAAACTTGTAACAGCTTGATCCATGTTCATGTGCGGCACACGAGAGCGGATGCAATGGAAATGTAATTACTACTCAAATATGTGGTCACTAGGATGCACGAATTGCCCCTGACCACTTGCTGATACTTTATATTGTTTGTGGATGTTTGTGGACGTCGGCACACATCAAGTTCCAACCACTCGCCTTTTAGGAAGAGGTAGCGCCATGCTGCATAGGTGGATGTCGTCCTATGCATCGTGTATGGCACTTCATCCTCGTATGCAACGGAATTAGGCTGGCACGACCGGGGAGGTACCTCTCGCTCACATAATAACACCGTAGAGTGATATCTTCAGTGTCGCGTTTCGTGCGGTTTGTGAGTAGCCGGTGGCCCATTGGGGGGAAGGGGCAACGCATCGGCACAGTAATTATGTGGATGTACATGGGCGTCGGTATTCGTGGAAAGGCCCCGATTTCTCTTTTGCCCCCTATTCTATAAAAAGAATGGAGGGTTCTATATTAAAAATACAACAGCGGTTTGAAAAATAAAGTATACCGATATATTGTCTAATTAGGAGCTTTACTACGTTCTGTACAGTTTCCTCGTCCAGATAACGATGAAAGTAGCCCGTTGGAGTAGGTGAGAAGGAGGGCAACACACAAAACAGTTATGTGTATGTGCGAGTGGATCACCAAAAGTCTTTGATTACTCGTTTACGCCCTTAAATGTAAGGACCACACCAAATGACTTTGTGATGAATTGAGCGCCGATTTCGGTAAAAAAGGCCCTAACGAGAACCCGGACAGTGAGGATACTATCCCTAATCGTGACTTGCGTGCCCTTCAACCCCCTGGTAGATAAAACTCGTTGTCCGGAACCAGGAAAACGTAACTAAGAAAGAAAGTAAAACACATTTATCTAAACACTAGAAGAAATATTTATAAAAGTCAATCAATATAGACGTCCACATAATTTGGTTGTTTTGGCTTTCAATGAACCACCGGAAAGATATAGACTATACGAACGCATAAATATTGACAATGTGACATTAAGAAGCGAACATGTCACACATATGATCCCATTGAAAGCTGACAGCTTCGCTATCGCTTTTCATTTGGTATCCAAGTAAAAAGGCAGGCAACGCATCGGCATAACAATTATGCACATGTTATGGGCGTCGCGTAAATAATGAACTAGAGCCGATTGCTCGTTTGTGCCCTGGAATATTTACAAAAATTTATATATATATAATATTTTGACGAATACCGACGCCCGAAGACACTGTATTATTGTCGTGCACATGCGTGGTCCTCCCTTCCTCCTCTCCACCAATGGGCCACCGTCTACACACATACAGCGAAACACAATGTCTGTCACGTTTGGCCGGCGTAATCGATATCGGTTGGCCATTCCGATCCAATGAAGCAGGGCATCACCGCAGACTACAACAAAATTAATAATCTACAATTAAACAATGTTTGTGTTCGTCTGTTCATTTGGCCGCGAACTGAATCGATTCGTGATTAATTTTGTTTGCAGTTCAACAGACCGGTCTACGGGTTGGAGGATTCCGATTTCACAGACTTTGCATGTCCCGGGGTGATACTTACGTAAGTATAACATTTAAGACACCCGTCTGAAGCTTTGGGTGACTATACTATTAGTGCCCGCGGCTTCGCACGCGTACAGCGATTTTGTTATACCGCTTCGTATGCTCATGCGGATTTTTTATTTCATAGTATACAGGGGAGCAAACGAGAAATTGACGCCCATGGACATCAGCATGATTACTATGTATTTTAAGCCGTACAAATACATAATTATGCTGATGGCCATTGGCGTCGGTAGTCCTTAAAAGGCTACAGCAATATTAATCGATATAATTAGAAATCATGTGAATTATATTGATAAGTAACATTTAATATTTCCTTTTTGTATTTTAAAGAATTGTTTTCTTCCTCGCTGTGGCCCTAACTTCCGCGTCCATGTTGGCTGAACGCAACGAGGGGATCCTGGAAAGATCTCTGGTGTCTGGAATAACCGGTAAATATATAAAAAGCCTTTGTGACCACATGGTGTACCACACGGTTGTGTTATCTCACTATATATATAACCGTTGCTTTTTTATAGTGTAGGGGGATAACGAGAAATCGGAGCCCTTTTCACGTTCCTCCCCCAATGGGCCACCGGTTAATCATGAACTGCACGAACCGCGACCGTATCATGTGAGCGAGAGGCCCAATTCCGCTGCAATGCAGCGTGACACTACCTCCTAATAATACAACTCTCGCGAGTTGGACACTTTTTCACAACCTTGTGGTTTGATGGTTGGTGGTCAATCAAAAGGCACTAGGTTCGTTTCCCTGGTTGGTACAAAAAGTGTCGTTGGGATTTCTCAATTTAGTTGGAGGCGTTACACCGCCGTGCAGGACTATTGTAATAATAGGATGGGCAACATTTTTCTCACTAAAAGCGTGTTTTAGGTTGCCACCAAAACGTCTAACCAACGTTTGATGGGTAGTCAATCATTAATATGTTTCGCAGGCACCGAGATCCTATTCGCGCACGTGTTCGTCCAGATGTTGGTGATGGTAGTGCAGACCCTGTGCGTGCTCGTCATCGCGCTGGCCATCTTCAAGCTAACTCTCAACGGCCCGCTGGGATGGGTGGTCGTCCTGACAACTATGACTGGACTATGTGGGATGACATTTGGTAAGATGACAAATAATCAATAGTAATTTATTCATTTAAAAATGATATCAATCAAAATTGAAGTTATTAAAAGTGATTTTTTATAATGTGGAGGAGGCAGGTGAGCAATTGGGGCTTTGAACGACTACCGACACCCATTGAAATCATCAGCATCATTGTTAGCATCCAGGCGTCTTGCCTCATTTCCACCTCATCTCCAATGGGCCATCGGTATGTTGTGACCCAGGTTTGCAGGGCCAATTCGGCTGCAATGCATCATGGCTTCATGCAACATAGTAGGTCTTGTTGCGCGTAAGGTTTTCACTGCAAAGTGACTATTAAAATTTACAAGCTTACATTTTAGTCCCAATATCAATGGGACCATTTTCTGGTTGACGTGGGGAAACAAATTTACACGCCTTAACTGGCCCTGGGTCCCCACCCCCATGGACCCCTTCATTGGTGTATGGGGCTCGACATTATAGTGACGAATACCCATAAAAACAACCGCGAGTGCCATCAGTGCCGCCTTTGGCGAGGTGCCACGGAACAACAATAATCGGGGCACCTCAAAGGCTCGGCAGCCCCCTACGGGACCGACGCCACCTTCACAGAAGGGGTTAGCCCGCACCACAGGACAACAATAATCGGGGCACCTCAACGGCTCGTCAGCCCCCCACGGGACATTCACAGAAGGGGTTAAACCGCACCACAGGACAACCCCACCGACTTTGGGACAATATAGTGAGGTTTACATCCTCGCCACTTACCCCGAGCGCACTAGCCCCACCTCCTTTTGCTTGAAGCGTGAGGCTATGGTGGGGAATATCAATGGGACCAATCCCGTTGGTATTGGAACTAAAATGTCCATTGCCAATAACTAGGTTTGTTGTGTGTTTTCAGGTTTCGTTGTATCATGCGTGTGTGACAATGAGAGGACCGCCACGTACCTAGCCATGGGCTCCTTCGTGCCTATGATGATGCTGTGTGGAATCGTTTGGCCAATCGAAGGTATCATTACTTAGATAATTTTTATAGCAGAAGGGGGCACACGAGAAATCGGACCCTTTGATGACTACCGACGCCCATGGACATTCGCATGATTGTTACGAAGGTGCGTTGCCCTCCCATGTTCCCCTCCCCCCAAATGGATCACCGGCTGCTCGCAAACCGCACGAAACGTGACAGCGATGCTGCCAATTTACGCCGATATCAAGTGAGCGAGAGGTACTTCCCCGGTCGTGCCGGCCCAATTCCGTTGCATTGGAAGATGTGTTGTCATGCACCATGTATGGCACTGCCTCCTCCTATACAGTATGGCACTGCCTCCCCCTAAAAATAACTAAAAAAACTGTAAAATATACTATTTAACCAGGGCAACAGAAATCGCTCGGAGTGCTCAAGTTCAAGAGGCAATAGAACACTTTGCTCGTAGAACCGATGACTGTTGGGTAAGAAAGGTTGTGTTGGACGAGGGGAGTGTTGGACGCCATACTACCCGATTGACTGATGACTTGGCCACCTCGATTGGGCGGAGAGCCGCTGGACGCAAGCTGCTCGGGACCGTGACTTATGGCGCTCCGTCCAGCTGTGGACGTCGTCTGGCCGATGATGACGCTATTTTATATTTATCGGTCCACTGCCAGCAGTGGAGCCCAGGCATTGGAATACTTCAATGAACGTCAAGACTTCCGATCTCCTGCTATTCGCATCCATCCCGAGCCGGCTACTGCACGGAGGTCGTACTTCCCACCTGGTGAACGGTCGACCAACACTTCGTTTTCCTAAACGCGGCCTCCACTCCAGAACTCTGCTGGCCCATCTGTTATCTGTTCTACTGAGTGTGTGACCAACCGTATTCAGTCCTTATTACTAGTAGCGTGACTCTATAGAGCCTATAATTTTCTTCGATAAATGGGTTATCTTATATATTTTTCTTAAACCAGCTGTTTCTGAGATTAACGCATTCAAACAAACTTTTCAAGCTGTTATTGGGGCCACTGGCTAATCACAAACCGCACGGAACGTCATACCGTAGATGACACTTTACGGCCGTGTAATGTGAGCGAGTGGTACTTCCCCGTTCGTGCCGGCCCAATTCCCCTGCAGTGCAGCATGACAATACCTCTTACTACTGGTCTCGTGAGTGTCCTCACTTATTGTAGCTAATATGTATGATATTATAATATAAAGATGAGGAGTTTGTTTGGGCTCGCTAATCTCAGGAATAAAGTAATTAACAATTATAAATTGTAAGAGGTAGTGCCATGCTGCATTGCAACGGAATGCTCGGTAGTCGTAGGAAGGTACCGATTTCTCGTTTGTCCCCCTATACTATAAAAAAAGAACTACTGGCCCGAATCTAAAAATTAATTCTATGTTAAATAGTCCATTTATCGAGGAATGAATTATTGGTCTAATAGGACCAGAGTTACAGGGGCAAAACCGGGAGGCGAAGCTGATTTAATTATAAAACACGTTCTCACCATGGTCCCATTTTCAGGTATGCACATCACTCTACAATATATCAGCTACTTCCTACCTCTGACCAAGTCTACGGAGTCGCTCCGGTCCATGCTGCAGAGGGGGTGGACCATCACAGCCCCCACGGTCTATTATGGATTCATCTCTACCTCAGTATGGATGGTGTGCTACCTGATCATTAGTATTTTACTAATTAAATTTAAGAAGGGCTAGAAGGTAATATTTTTAAGTAGACTTAGATTGTTTTGTGCTATGTATAAGCACATGTTTGTGATGATACATACTTTTGTGCTTTTGAAAAAAGAAAAATATTTTTTTGTCGTTTGTTCAAAATACGCATGCACGTGCAAAGGGATTTGGGGCTTACTTCATATGCGATTTCAGGTCCGGTATGAATGAAATATATTGAGTGAAATCGTGTGAATTAGAGATTGGACAATCGAGCGTAATTCTCTTGCCGCGCTTCATCGCGGCCTCATTTATGATGTGTAACGCACGAAGTTGTTACAGTTTATATTGCTCAATGTATTTTTTGTTTTAATGATGAATCTAGTTTTGTTCATTTGTTAGATACCATTATTGTAATTAGTAAAAAAAATGTTACCATTTATAATTTTTGACAGACACTAACTATTTTAAATCTTGTGTTTCGTAAAAAAATATATATGCATAATGTGTGAATTAAAGTATCTCAATAGTTATTCAAACTGTCATTGCTCGAAATGTTCCAATTTGAAAAGGATTGCAGTTACGTAATGAGTATATTTTGGTACATAGAAAGAGAACAAGGAAGAGGTAGATAACGGAATCGGGCCGGCACGACCGGGGAGGTACCTCTTGCTCACATAATACCGCCGTAAAATGACATCTTCAGTGTCGCGTTTAGTGCGGTTTGTGAGTAGCCGGTGGTCCATTTGGGGGCGGGGTCGGGCAACTCACCGGCATGGTAATTAGTCGGATGTTCATGGATGTCGGAAGTCGTAAAAAGGCTTCGATTTCTTGTTCGCGCCACTATTCATTAAAAAAAAGCAAAATATTTTTATGCATAATATTAATATTGTGATTTTAAAGTAACTAAAGAATCATTCATGGAATGGATAAGAAATTAAGTTAGTTTTAAATAAAAACACCCATATATTTAAACAATAATTTTATTGGCACAATTCATAATTATGCTGTGCAAAATTATGAATTGTGCCAATCGGGGTGCGAAATATTCAATGTTAGATGAGCAATGATTGAACGCAAGTTTGACCGAGATTCGTTTAGATGGTACAACATTTTATTGCGCAATTTGATTGATTATCTAGGGGCAGTATAAGTTAGAAATGTTATAAAACTAATCATGTTTTACCTAGGTTCAATAAATGCCATATTTATGACATAAATGGTTTTAGAATCATATTAAAAGCGATGTCAAATCTAATAGCTAAAATTTACCGACTGTTGTGAACTGCAGCTGAATAAAAAGTGGTTGGTTGGCAAAAATTGTTGGTGCCATAATCAAAATGTGATTAATTGGCAAAATTGAAGACTCATAATTGGTGCCATAATTATAAATGTGACAGTAAACAATTTATTTTCAACAATAAAGCCTTGTTTGTAGAATTAAACACGAATGCAGATTTGGAAAATTTACAAATTGATCCCTTGAAATACGGCGCTTAATTGCTAGATTTAAAATGATGTTTGGGTTTTTGACACATTCCAAACTATAATTACATTGAGTTAGAGCCGATTCACAGGCTATTGAGGTACCAAATAGCTATTTGAAACATAGATCTATGTACCGCTTAATATTACGAAATCTATTCGAAAACTCAAATCGAAATTTGCAGTTTATTTGCCGGATAAAGTCAGGCAAATTGGAGCTTTCGTTGCGACCCGTAAAACTGTCATTTAGGCCACTGCCGGAGTGCTTGTATGATTGTACTTATAACGTCCTCATGTGGGTATCGTCATTTTTGATTCTCCGTGTTTTATGTTAATTTGCTTGCAAAAAGGATTTTCTAAAACTATTGATGGAGCTCTAAACAAATATAATTGCGCCAATGGGTTACGTGAGTTTTTTTTTACCTGTTGAAGTGATTTAAGATAAATGGCACGGTCAATTTAAATGGACGCGATGTGCTATGGTAAACTGTATCGTACACACAACTGTTAAGCTTACTTACGTACGTAAAGTTTAAGGGCAAACTTTTTTTTAAGGTAAGTCGTAAATAATGTAATAATTTATATAAGCGAACTGGCAGCCCTTAAGCGATAAATTATATCGCGGAATATGAATGACCCTTACGTGTTAGATTGCACGATGATTGAAGGCAAGTTTAAATTTTATTTATATTGCCCAATATAATTCATAGTCAAGAGGTCGCCTATAACGGCGAAGGGACATTGTAAAAAACCTAAATGCTTGGTTTAAATACTCCTCGCCAAATTTCGAGGAGATACTCGTAAGTGTAATGGGAAGCATATGATCTAGTTTATAATATATAGTGTTAATGACCACACACAGTTACCGCGGAGAGTCTCGGCATTGCAAGCAAGTAATTTTGGTAATGACCGCAAGGATGGCATCATATCTTCATATGATGTTGAAGGGGCTTCGGTAGTCACCAAATTACTCCGACTAAGCGTATTTTGATGGTATTATTAAACAAAATTGAACAAATTGGAAGAGGCCTGTGTTCAACAGTAGAAAGATAGGGGCTGATAATGTTGATGATGATAATAACATAAACAAATTCATATTGATAAGGATACGGACGTGTGCCGAGTCTCAAGAGTGCGTGGTCGTTAACAATAGTTAATTAGCCAGTAAATCAACTGTGAACACGAACGCCAGTTCGTTTTATTTTTCTGACGGGTGTTATTTTTTTGTTGTAACGGGATGACCTCAATATGTAAATATTTATTGATAAATGTGATTTTACTCATTTAAGAGATATGTGATATTATATGGTGAAATTAAATTTGTGAATTCTTTTTGGATGTCTTTTATTTATAGCCTTTTCCTAGGCTTGTGACTTGTGTGAGATTCAACCATAGACACATTATAGATAGAGAACGGATGCCATATGCATTTATATCACGGCCATCTTGGTTAATAGAAAGGGAAGATGTGTAACACTAAATTGTCTCTGTCTGTCTAATCGCGCATGTTGCGCAGATACACAATTGAAAAAACATACCCGCTAAATGCGAGTTGGTCTCGCGTACAAAGGTTTCCCTTACCATTGTCTACAACAAAGCACTTTCAGCGTTAAACAACACATTAATTATTAAAAATCTTCGAGTACTTTTAATAACTTATGACATCAGGAATATTGTCACCTCAGTCCACCCGTTACCATAGTAGTAGCTGCAAAGCTTCTGAAACGTCGGGATTGAGAAATACTTAATGAACCGCGATAAAATGCGTTAAAATGATTTTATTGTAATGTTGTTGTATGAGTCTTAAATAATTATAATATCTGTGAATATATCAATTGTCTAGCTACTATGAAATACAGCCTGGAGATAGACGGACAGACAGACAGCGGATTCTTAGTAATAGGTTTACGTTTTCACACTTTGGATGAGGAAGCATAAAAACATAAACAGCGAGTGAACCACATTTCTCTTTCGATTAATTCGCATTTTACACTAGCTTTCATTCTATAACTATATTATCTCATTGGTTTCAATGCATTCAAAGCTGTGATGTAGTATATGCATTTAAAATTGGCGACATTTTCACAATAATATAATAATGAAATCATGGTACCTAGTAGCACGTTGACTAATCATTAACACACATTAACTTACCCAACAAACAGTGATTGAGACGATAAGTGTACAAACAGTTACCGTAAACAATAGTACGATAAAATCAAATATTGGCCAAATAGCATTAATAATTAAATAAAAAGAATCTAAAAAAAAATTACAGTTACGTAAATTTCTGTTCAAATTCCTACTGCGCCACAGCTGATTATCACGTGACGAGGTCATGACCTCTGGTACACCCAGGGTCAAGAACATTTCCATGTGATTGTTCCACCAGATGAATCAGGCCTACGGGACATTTTAACCCACGAAATATAATAATATTGTAGTTTTATGAACTAACAAATAGTATAATTTTATCTTTTCCCTGTCTATGGCGACTAAGTTCATAATGGCACAGTTGTCAAATACCGATTGGTGGTGTTTGGCGGTGACACTTGTCGGTTGACGCTCGCTCGGGAGGGTTCTCTGTTCTCGATACGTATTCTTAGTTTAAAATGATTGCTCTTGATTATTTCCTTTTGATTTTGACTGTAATCCTGTTAGATTTCTTTACTGTAGTATTAATTGAAATACATATATGGAGATTGTTTGTGACTTTGTTCTTTATTGAATCATTTCCTCTCCTTGTACATAATAGTAGTGATAAAATTTTTATTTTGAATTTTTAATTTGACCAGTACAGTAGTACTGGTCATTTCGTAAAATGACATGCATTTTCAGAATTGAATATCGAGACTGATCATGCCCGTGTCAGGTATAACAGGGTTTTTGTTACATGTTGTATATCAGCCCTTATCGGTCCAGTACTAGACATAGGCCTATTTCAATGCATGTCAAGACGGCCGATCTCCTGCTTCTGCACGGAGATCGTGTTCCCACCTGGTGAACGGACGACCAGCACTTCGTTTTCTTAAACGCGGACTCCGATCCAGAACCTTAGTGGCCCATCAGCCATCCGATCTTCTGATATGTTTATATGTAACATGTAAATTATTGTTTTTCTTTTCTTTTTGTGTATACCTTTGCATTCCTGTGTTTTTGTATATTTATCGACTCAATCACTGTTTATTGGGTAAGTTAATGAATTTTAATGATTATACTTCTTCTATATCCACATATATTATTATTATTATTTTATATAAATAAGCATCAATGACCATGGCGGGATTCAAACCAGTGGCGTGGTCGCCTCCCGCTGCGTTACCAATTGGTGCAGTCGTGGACCGTTATGGTCTTTCCAGCCTACAATTGTACACCACCGCGTAACTGTCTGTAAGGCGCAGTACACACGACGCCGCGTTGTTGTCGTACAACTGTTCGGCCACTCGCGCGTGAGGGTTCACCGCCACCTGGGAAACATTTCACTAAATGATTTGAAACTTTCGTAAGAGATATGCGGTAAGAGGCAGCGGCACGTTGCATTGCAGCGGAAATGGGACGGAAAGATCACGGAGGTACCGCCCGCTCATATGATGACGGCGCAAAGTGACATCTTCGGTGTCGTGATTCGTGCGGTTTGTGAGTAGCCGGTGGCTCCTTGGGGGGAGGTGTAAGCGAAGGCTAGGCATCGGCATAGTACTCGCGGATATCGCTACAGCGGATTGGTCGTAAAAAGGCTCCGATTACTCGGTTGGTTGTGGCATGCAATGGAGCAGAATTGGCCGGGCACGAGCGTGTCCATTGGTGAGGTGAAGGAAAGAAGGGCAACGCATCGGCATCATTGTTTATGGGCGTCGGCAGTAATCAAAAGGTGGTTTGTTGGTACCTCTTTAATATAAAAAAATAAATTTGACCTGTTATGATGTAGCTTAAGTTAACCATGAGGCCCATTGGGGGAAAGGTGAAAAGGAGGGCAACGCATCAACATAATTATGCTGATCTTCATGGGCGTTGGTAGTCCTGAAAAGTCTTTAATTTCTCGTTTGTCCCTCTATACTATAAAAAACCATCGATACATAATATAGGTACACCATAATATTGAAAAATTTTAAAAACTAACGTTCAGAGCCAAAATCTTTTGCGAAATCATCATTCGCCGTCTGAAGCCTTTCCAATATACGGAAGCAATGACCAGTACCTTAAAGTTGTAGTCACCAGGCACAACGTCAGTCACGTCTACCCACTGGCAGTCGATGTTGTACATGTATATGTCAGAACAGTTCACTGATACGCCTGAAATTAAGGAAGATCTAATTCAATTTGGAGTTGAAATCAAGAAACAACGCAGTTACTGACTGTGTCAGTGTGAACACGGCTTTACTTGCAGTTGGTTTCATGAACAATGGCCTAAAATAATGAAATGTTCCGTAGGCTGTACGTAAATGTATACTAATGCTAGCTGAGCCGGCAAACGTTGTTTAGCCGGGCTGGGTGAACAATCCTTGTCACTTAGGGATGTCAAAAAATAGATAGTAGCCGATTCACAC